>PUQB01000701.1:0-51865 GCA_003024785.1 Selaginella tamariscina
TGTCATTCCCTCAGGTAGGTGAGGCAGGGGCCAATTGCGGCAACGAGGTTGCCTCGCGCTGTCCATCAACCTCCCTCGGCTGGCTCGCCCATTCTCTTGGTCAACTGTTGCTCATCAATCTCTATTTGCTCAAATGAGTTAATCCCGGCTCTTCGTCGGGCCACCACTCTACTTGCTACGTGAACTCCATATAAGTGTCTATCTATCCCTCTGTGGTCGCCACAAATAGTCGTCGGGGACTCCACAGGCCAGATGTGGTGCTTCTCAGGAAGTGCAGTGGTCCAGGATGTTGTTGAGGGTGTCCAACCCGGGGATTCGACCGGCAAGGGGCCTACCTCAGGAGTAATTGAAAGGTATTGGATGGCCTTTACCCGGACACGTGAGGGTCCATGTACAGGTAATGGGAGTTCTATTGAGATGACTGGGCAAGGAGTGTTGCGGGACCCAGGAGTCGGGCAGGGGGATGCTTTGGGGTGAATAGAAGAAAATGGATTTATATATATTGCCTGTCTGAGTACAACTATCTTCGATAGGAGAGCAAGATATAAGATGTAGACTTGACTCCTAAAAGACCCCGACCACTACCAGCCTTCCGACTTATATAGTGGGTACCTATCGCTAGTCACTAGCTACAGGTGGCGCTCTCCCACTGGTCTGCCGCCTAGTGGCAGAGTCTTGCATGTCGTTTATGCGCCTCCCCACACGTGCTGTCCTTCGTACCTTGGGTAGTTGGCCGGACGATTGGATCTTCTTCCGGTTACGCTGCCGCCTGACACCGGTCACCATCAGTCCGTACCTGAAGTACCTTCCCCTATCCGTGCTTCGTCCCGTCGTTGTCCGCTCCAGTGGGCGTCCTGCTAGCTGGCCGCAATGACAGGCCACCGTCAACCACTTTTGAGTCAAGTTTCTTGTTCTCAAAATCCTACTCTCTTCCTTGTTTCTGGATTGTGGCTTGACACTCTCCTCGTCTCATCATGTCATTTGGGCACCTCTCTCATGTTGCACCTTGACCCCATTAATTGCAATCAACAATGCCTCTTACTTTGGATCTACAATGATGTTTGTTAGTTTTTATTTGGTGCCCCGGCGGTCTGCCAAGTGTCAACCCTAAAATCCCTCTCTAAAAACCCTATGAAATCTAGTAAAGCAACCAATGTTAGGAATCCGTTTGTTCGAAACTCACACCCCTAGGTGGCCAAGTCCACGGTCAATGCTCATCTTGTGAGTCCAAATGCATGGGCTAGTTGAGATGCAAGTATCGTCCTAGCTTGGCATGGATGAGGCGGTCGAAGCAAGGCTTCAATCACTATTCTTACGGAATGTGAACTCGAACAATCCTTTTTAGGCTTGCAAGTGGGTTAACAAACCAAAGAATCAACTAACTCTTTGAAGGGTAGGCTAACCCATGGTGGGACGTACCCTATTGTGGAAGTTTAAGGCAGCACAACGAAAAGTTGTTTCTTGACGATACAAGTTTCGCTTACATCGTAAGAGAATAATTGAGCTCTCTTTTTGAACTTAGGAACTCTCACTACATATACTCTACCTTATTTATCGATAGAGTGCGCCCCCATGGTAGGGCTAGGTCAACCCTAGTAACCCATTCAACATGTCGAACTCATTTAAACTAACTAGAAAACCTAACTTGAATGTCAAAATTGGGGAAGAGTTTCTAGAAGAGTTTCTTATAAATACCTAATGACACCCGATCAGATTATCACCAGATACCCAAATGCACTAAGCAGGTCTATTTCCTATTATATTTAGGCCCGTTAACATAGTACAGTATGTGATAACAATCAACTTCCAGTAAAGAGTTGAATCATTGTAAAAACTATGATAGTGTGTGCTCTAGACTCCCCTTCCGACCTCTAGTTACTATGCCAATAGGTAAAGATTGCATGGTTTCAACCACAAAAACAACAACACAAGAATGAAAACCTAAAAGTACAATAGATACCTTGTTTCAATGACAATTTGGTAGAGAGTTTTCTTATCAAAGTTCAGATGATTGCTTGCATTGAGAAGTCAGTAATTGCCCAAACATTGATAGGAAGCCATGTTTGTAACAAGTGCCCTTATGACCATAATGATAACTATTCTTTATTGCATGAAGGCATGGCAAGCAAAATTAGCGACCACAAATAGATATCAAAGTCATAGTGAAAAGGCATAATTATTAGAGGTGGGTAGGAAGGCACCCAAGTATATAAGGAGGAAGGTTGCATCGAACATAGGGCTTCAAAGGATTTGTGAGTGATTTAAGCTTCACATGTTGTGTAGAGAGGAAAGAAAGCCCTTATAGTTTGACTTCCATTCTTAATACACTCTCCTTGCTCATTCATGTTTATTGAGCACCTTTTCTATATTATTTACTTGAACACTACTAACTATTTTACCAATTGTAGTCAAGCACTTCTTACTTCAAATTTAATAGTGGTATTAATGATCCAAACTCCTCCTCTTTCCCACATTCCCCTCTAGCTAGCCATGTTCCTACCCCTATGGAGAACCCACTCAAGCAATAACATCTTCTGACATTTTATTACCAAGTCAACCTTATAGATTCTTGCCTTGCCTAATGACCATTTGATAGAGAGCGACAATGTTAAGATTTTATTTTGAAGTTCGAGCTAAGAAGTCGATGATTGCTAAAGTAATGATAAGACACCTTAAAGACCATGATGACAATTACATTAAGCTAATCGATCATCCAAAGGCAACACATACACATTCAAAAATTTAAAACGAAGGACTCATGGCTCGCACATGGACCTGGGACCCATGTCCTTGGCTGCCCAAGGACATGAACCATGAACTTGAATTCGTCCAAAATAAAGGAGTCCAGGATAAGAAGCCCAAACTCCAGGCCAAGGAGATGAAGCCCGGACCCAAGACCTTAACCGTATGGTGCCAAGGAAGCCCGGACTCCAGGTCCTTAACTATATGGAATAATTGAAATAATAATAAGAAAAGAATAATTGTAAACAAGTAACATGAGATACACAAGTGGGTTCAATTTTTCAAAAAGTTAAGGCATATGGACTTAGTGGTAGTTCCAAGGTATGCATGGCCATGATGTTGTAGATGAGTGATGTAACAAGCAACATACCTTTTATTTGCCATGGAAGAATTGTGATGAAACCATATATTTGCCAGAATTGATTTTTAACAATATAAAGAAGGGTTGAAATTGATAAGTTACAGAATAGCTACCACGTCTATTGTGGGTTGATGAGTCCTTATTATGTTCATATTTGCTATACATAAATAAATATATGAATATATGTTAATCCTATGATTTTTTATATAATTATGCAATATCAAACTTAGAAAGAAAGTATATCTTTTTATTTTTGAAATTGTATGTTATATAATTTAATTAAATATTATATTATGCACATTGGATTATATATATTATATTTAATTAAAATCACATTATTAAATTTTAAAGTTTTTAATTTAAATATTTTAGTTGTAATTAATTTTTAATTTAATAGTGCGTTTTGTGTTCAAATATAAATTCCTTTATTAATTTAAACATTAAAATTTATAAACTTATACATGAAATGTTGTAATGAATTATTAATTTGGCATAGTTATGTTGCAATTTTATGAGGAATTCATTACTATTGTGTTTAATTTAATTTTTTTTATCTTAATGTCTTACCATAGATTTTTATAATTCTCTATAACAATATAATATGTTATTTATTTATAAATCACCTAGATGTATTTAAACTTTAGCATGTAAAGATTCTATAAAATATATTAAATATTTTTTAAACCTTATAAAAAGATTTGCAAAAACTAATTTAGAACTCAATTTGAAGTTTTTTAATGATGTCAATGGCAACATTTATAATTTCTCTTTTACCAAATCACTATTTATTTTACTAAATGTACTTAAGGGTTCAAAACTTTAAACTTAAAGAATAAAATTATTCACATAATACACAAAACGAGTCAATTAAGAAATTTGAAGTAAGAAATAAGTACAAGTCATTCACATGTGCCAATGTACATAAATATTTTAAGCGATTTGAGTTATAAGTGACACTTCAAAAATGATTGAGTTACTATAATACTTTACTTATTTTTTAAAGGGTTTGAAATTAGTGAAAGTGTAGTGAAAATGTTTCCCACTTAGCCGTTAAACACTTACGCTTTTTAATAAGAAAATAGTCATATGTGTTCACATCCCTATTACGATAAAATAAAGAATTGTACAACTTCTTTTTAATCCGCATCATATTTAATCTTTCATACAAAGTTTAATGTTACTACAGTAAGTGCTGTTTGTTATTATAGTAGTTTTAAATTATATTATTAGATGTTAGCATAAATTTAAATAGTATATAATTTAGTTCAAGTAGATACAAAAATGTAAAAGCATGCTCTTGTCTTGGATTATAAAAATATTTAAATTATAAAGACAGGATCTATGTTTTTGTGAAACACCTTAGATTAAGAGATCCGACGGTTATTATTGAACAAAAAGTAAATTAATCAAACAACACTAAAATATTGAGTTGTATGACTTATTCATTAAATTAAGCATAACTATATTAAACGTAATTAATCGCCATCTTGGAGTAGCAAGAGCAACCAAATCAGAAGCACGGTTAGACGTCATAGTCATCTTGCCTTCCTCCATATTAACGTCTCCAACGGGAGTCCAATGGAATGCCTGCAACAATCCAGCTATGACAAATGATATGGTTCGCATTGCCAAAGGATAACCAACACATAATACGCCTCCCTGATGAGAATGGTATCAACTGAAAATGCTGCCCAGTGACAGAAACGTCGGATCCAAGAAACGCTCTGGACGAAACACATGTGGTTCTGTCCAGTAAGCTTCGTCCTGACCCATTGCCCATATATGCACCAGCACCTTACAACCAGCAGGAATACATATTATCCAGCTTTACCGCATTTGGGTTGTAAATGAGGAACACCCAGTGGAATAGCTGGGTGTAGCCTCAATGCTTCTTTGACAATCGCTTGAATGTATGGTAAACTCGGAAGGTCTTCCTCACTCACAATACGTGTTGTTCCTACAACGGCGTCAAGCTCTTCTTGAGCTTCCTCATCACCACTGGATGACGTATTATTTCTGCCATTGCCCAGTCAAGTGTAGTGGCGCTTGTCTCTAACCCAGCAAACAGTCATGTCCTGTGTCGAATAAAAATGTTTTATAACTTATATCTATATTTAAACTACACTAACTTACTGTAAGCAAGGCATGAAATCTCATCTCCCATTGATATGAGGACATCTATGAAATCCTGACAAACAGTTGTTTGAGCGTTCCGTCGTCGGTGCTTGCTCAATCTCCTGGTCGAGTATAGACTTCAGGCATATAACGTACTTATTCATGGTTTTGTATGCTCCATGTAAATCCAACCATCCAGCATGGGAAACAATTCTCCAATGTTCAAATTCAGTAACTGAGACACCATCGAATCGACGTCTCGATAACTTGTGGATGTTTCTTACTGAAGAGTGTGAAACAGGGGAATTCGATATAAACTCTTGGAACACCGACCTCAAGTTCACGGGTTTTGCTTGCTTAGAGGCTTGTGATATGCAGGTCAGTGTGAGTTTGAGCTCGCTAGCCCGGAAACAGGCACTTAACTCCAGCATGCGGTTGCTGAAGAGATGCATATTTGATATCTTCCTCAGTGTCTTCCAGTTTTCGTCTTTGGCGAGGAGAAATACAATGTCATTCCTGTTGTAACTGAAGATTCTAAATAATTCCGTGCTTGGCCGGCTTGCGAATTCAAGATCATGGACTTTGAGTACTGCTCAGCTGCCTTAGGATCGTTTACAACTACACAGGTACCATACCGATTTTCAAATATATTATGGGTCCATATTCTTGCTAAGATTGTGAAAGTGGATATGAAGAGGCATTTTTTAAAGACAATAGAGATCCTATAATTGGCCATGAAATGGTCCGGGTGGTAATGGAATTGAATTGAACTTTGTGGACGAGAAGAAATACCAACAAGAGATTGCTATTGTGGCCAAACCCAATGCGATAAGATTGTCCGTTCTACCCTAGAAAATGAGATTTTATTCATAGTACAAGAACTTTAACTGGAATTTAAAATATTAGTGTTATGTAACCTTAAACCTAAAGCTTTGATAGTAACTTTATTCACATATTACTTAAACATTCATAACTAAAATATAATTACTATATATATATATAACTACATTATACACCATGAAAGCCTCCTTTTTTTTACAAGGCCCGTGTAGAGGCACATAAATGGTTACTAGGACGATTCCTTGTTAAAACATAAAAATTAAAAGTGATCATCACATAAAACATATGGAACGTCTTGAGGATTCGTGCCATATTGTCACAACCTTTCCATAAGGCAAAGGTGGATGTCCTCATCCACAGACTCAAGGACTTGCTACTATGCCTTCCTTTAGAAGGTGCAGCTAGAGGCGTTTCTACTCACACTTGGTTCAGACCCACTCAAGGACTTGCTACTATGCCTTCCTTCAGAAGGTGCAACCAAAGGCATTTATACTCACGCTTGGCTCACACCCAGCTCATTGGCTGTACTCACATCACATATCAATTGGACCAGAGGAGATCACAGAGCCGCTTGGTTAGTTAGGGAATTGGGTTAGAGGCGATCAGAGTTGCTTGGTTAGTTAGGGGTTTAGTTAGACCAGGACAAGTGTGCCACTGAGGGGGTTTAGTTAGGCAAGGACAAGTGCGCTCGCACCCAGCTCGTTGGCTCTACTCTCATTCACATATCAATCGGGCCAAAGGCAATCCATCGTTGGCTCTACTCTCGTTGGCTCTACTCTCATTCACATATCAATCGGGCCAGAGGCAATCCATCGTTGGCTCTACTCTCATTGGCTCTACTCTCATTCATATCAATCGGGCAGAGGCAATCCATCGTTGGCTCCATCGTGGCTCTACTCTCATTCACATATCAATCGGGCCAGAGGCAATCCATCGTTGGCTCTACTCTCATTCACATATCAATCGGGCCAGTTGGCTCCATCGTTGGCTCTACTCTCATTCAGATATCAAGCTCTACTCTCATTCACATATCAATCGGGCCAGAGGCAATCCATCGTTGGCTCTACTCTCATTCACATATCAATCTGAATGCTCTACTCTCATTCACATATCAATCGGGCCAGAGGCAATCCATCGTTGGCTCTACTCTCATTCAACATATCATCGTTGGCTCTACTCTCATTCACATATCAATCGAATGCTCTACTCTCATTCACATATCAATCGGGCCAGAGGCAATCCATCGTTGGCTCTACTCTCATTCACATATCAATCGGCCAGAGGCAATCCAAGTGCGCCAACCTTAGTGGCATGAGCTTTACTCAAAGTTCATCCCCTGATGAGAATTGAACCCAGGATCACTCTGATACAAATGTCAGAACTTTCCCTTTCCCTTATGCAACTAGGTAAAAGGCCAATTAGTGTTTATGAGAGGCCCCTAGTCATGATGACTCAGTTACGCTTGAGTTTTTTTGCCCACATATCCACAATCTTTACCTAGGTAGTCAACTCACCAGGTTAGAACTATGACACAGATAACATTAAATATTTTTTCTTACACACACAAATTATATGTGTGTGTGTGGGCAAAACGAATAAAGGGTAATTTTCTTAAGGCCAACTTTCCCTTCCCTCTTGTTACATCCAGATGTTGATGCATGGTCTTGGTGAAAGATTGACCGTGATTGTCAGAGTTTTAACCCAAAGGGCCAACACGTGGCAACACGTGGCTGCCAGGTGGCCATTTGGCGTCATCACCCTGTGTGAGCACGCTAAGTTTCCCAGAACAACCCCAACGACCCCTAGGGTTAGACTCTAATGCCCAAGTGGACAGGAGACTTAGGGTTTAGCCCAAGTCTCCCTAGAGTGTCTGCCCCCAAATCCTTGAGGGATAACCCTAGTTGATTAGGGTCTTGCCCTAGAAGACCTAGATAGGCCATGCCCTAACCCCATCAAGGAGACGTGTGTTCCACACTACCCCTGGACAGAGCTAAGGCATCGTCACTTACCCTTGAGGAATCACCCTCATCCGGGAGTACAACCCTTTAGGCGACAAGGGGTACCTTGAACCACAACTAACCCCTAAGGGTTTGAGTGGCCAAGTTATACCCTAGACCTAGGGCTAGTACTTAGTGAGGACACAAGTGTGCGCCGTAGGCAGACACGAGTGTTCCGCTAAGCAAACTCCCTAAGGCTAGGTTTGGGATAACCCTAAGCACATGACCTTGCGAGTGCCTCCGCGAAAGGGCTCCGGTAACATGTTTAGGTTGTTCAACCCTTGAATTCCAAGGAGAACACTCCCCTAGCCAAGTGTGCCAAAGCACACCTAGTTATGAGACCTAACCTCCCTGAGCGGATGCCCAGGCTTGGCACCCTAGTGTAAGCACAAGCATGTTTGTTTGCTAAAGTATCCAACCCTTGGCGACAAGCCCATGACATAACCCCAAAGGGCGTGCCTCAGGCATTGCACCATGTGACGTTTAGCCCAGTGTCACATCTCCATGTGACACTGCCTTCCGCGATGTGGGCTATCATGCCATAGCCCTTAGATTCAAGAGTTGCACCAAGTGCCACAAACGTGGCTCCTAAATGCCGACTCTAGAACCCCTCAATGAACCCTCAGGAACCAAGTAACATGACCTGTCAAACAAGATCCCACGCTCACAATTGGACAAGGACACGATGTGCCTTGCTTGGTCGTGAGTGCTTACACCTAGCTTGACGTGGAGGAGGAGGCTGGAGACAAGCTCAACCTCTGCCTTGGAACGTGCATTCTGACAAGACCTCCCAAGCATGGATTCGCCAACGTTAGGGTAAGCTACCCCGAAGGTATAGGACGTACCCTGGCATCGGAAGTTAGGGCAGCACAACAGAGGGTTGTGCTTAACGACATAAGCTAGAGCTTGCACCGGGAGAAGAGTAACGAGCTCAGTCATGAACCCAGGAACCCTCACTCCTATATACTACCTTATTTATGTGATAGAGCCCCCCCCCTGTTTTCCTGTTTACATAAGTGGCTAGCACTGAAATCTTCATTCCCAGAGGAAATATACTTGGTGAGTTATCCATCGACACTAAACCCTAACCTGTCAAACCTAGGGTATTTCTAAGCATATCCGACATGCCGAACTCACCGGAACTAACCATTACCCAACCGGACACGAAAACCAGGGTAAGAGTTTTCTAGAAGGTAAGTTCTAGCTTCGCCTAGAGTTTCCTGCAAATACCTAATGACCCGGCCGACCATCACTGATACCCAAGTGCACTAAGCGAGCCTGTTTCCTACTACATCTAGAGCTTATCAACATAGTACAGTAGGTAACAACAGTCAACGTCCAAAGTAAGGGTCGAGTCATAGTAAAAACTATGATAGTGATTGATTTTGTGCTTAAGCTAATTATGTGGTAATTAGGGAGACCCTAATTATAAGAGAGCGATTGAGTTGTGTGCTTCTGGGGAGTGGGTTCAACTTGCTATAGGCTCGGGGGTGAGCTAAAGTGCTCTATGGTTGGGCGGTGAGTTTAAGCAGTATCTAGGTACAATTGTCGTAGGAGTGTAACAATTTGGTATCAAAGCCTAGGTTGAGATAACCTTGCTTTACTGTGTTGAGAGGATATCATTCGGACTATGTGCCTAATGCAAAGTATTAGTGGGAGACTCAAGGAGCTAGTGAGGATGCACATGTGTGGGATCAAACAACTCTCAGAAGGAACTGTGAACCCTCTTTCATAGGCAAGTGGACTACGATGCTAAGTACCAAGAGGAGTTTAAAAGGATGGATATAGTTTCTATGCTCTAAGAGATGAGATCCGCCACATGTACAAGAAAATGTCAATATTTTAATTTTACGCATATTTTTATTTTATGTAATTTCAAGCTAGGAGAGATTAAGGAGCTTCGCAAGCATGGGAGGAGTTGGAAGCGAAGCCTAAATGGAACACGACATTCTAAGAGCAGTGATTCACCATCATGTGAGTAGAGTTGAGTGGCGGTTCTTTAAGAAGAAGCCTCTTGTTGATTTGATGGTCGTGGCATGGTAGATCAATACATCTCATGTTCAGCAAAGTTGACAAACTGCTGAGGATTACTCATCAAAGTGATGAGAACAAGTTCTTACTGCATCCTTGGCATTTAAAGGAGAAGTGGACTCGTGGTGGAATCATGTGAAGAAGTTATTGACTACCTGGGCTCACTTCGTGAATGCTTTAAAGGGAGTATGCACCTACATATGACGCACATGATACTCTGTCTCAAGCTTAGAGACTTTAAATAAGGGAATCTCTCACTTGGAGACTACATAAGCAAGATGAAAGCTTAATTGCTTGCAATTCTGAGATGTCATTTATTTTCAAGCGTGACTATTTCATTGACGTATTCAGGAGTGCACAATTGGTGAATGCATTTGAGAGTTAGAAGAAAGAGTTTAAGACTCTTGATGAGGTAGTGGAGGAGGCAATGTGGGCTATTATATGGATGGAAATAAGTGCATTGGCGTTTGGAAAGTGGAAGGTTTGGGAGGACTCTAAACTGACTGAGGAGTTTCAAACCAAGTTCCAGAAGAGGTATGACAACAATGCTAAGAGTTCCAAGCATCATGGAGGTAGCAAGAAGTACCATAAAGACAAAACCGCAAGGGAGCTAGTTGTAGTTTAACAATCGTGGATGCTTAAAGTGTAATTGATTCAAATCATATCTTGAAGGGTAGAAAAGCCAAGAATGAAAGTATGTGAAGAGATGGGGACATGAGGAAGCAATTTCAAAGGATCAGAAAACTCCAAGTTCCAAGCTGTTGTCTATAGTAGCCAAAGAGTTGAGTTGTGTGCTTGGGCTTGGGAATAATGTTGCAGTTGTCTCTGAGGCTAACCTGGCAATTTGATTCACTTTGAAGGAATGGTCAGCAGAGTTTTGGGTTTGATTTATAGTAGCAATGATGAGTTCATCTCTTTAGCATTGGTGAAGAGATTGAACTTGCCAACTAAGAGGACCAATTTGTACATAGTGGAAGGAGCTGCTACTTCATTACAAAAGCAAAGTGTTGTGTAGAGCTTACACTGGAAGTTGAAAATGTGTCCTTCAAGGAGCAATTCTTTTTAGTAGAGCTAAAGGCATTAGATCTCATCCTTGGGATGACTTATATGGAGAGGTACAATCCACAACGTAATTGATTAAGAAGGAGATAGAGGTGACTCTGAGTGGAAGGAGTCAGTCCGTCCTCAAGGAAGTTGGTTATGTGCTTTCTTTTAAGTTTATCGGCTACCGCATTGAAAAAATTCAATGTGCGTTTCAAGATTATTGGGTGATGAATTTATTATGTCCACTTTAAATAAGTTAATGCTACCAATGTGAAGGACGACTTGATTGCTAGGTCATTATTCACTAGTCAACAGTTTGATTGAGGTGGATGTCCAATCAACTCTTGTTCATGAGGTGTTGAGGGAGTTCGAGGATGCCTTTCCCTCTTATATGCCTATAGGAGGGCCACCATTTCGCGGAGTGAGTTACAAGATTGAGCTTGAGCATGGTGTTAAGCCGATTTCAAGAAGTTTATATCGTTTGAGCTTCTTAGAGGAGTTGGAGGTAAAGAAGTTATTGACATAGGATTTATTCAACCTAGCAAGTCACCTTATGGAGCTTCGGTGCTCCTTGTGTGGAAGAAGGACGGATCAATGAAGATGTATATCAATTACCATTGCCTTGAACAAGGTGATTGTGAAGAATAAATTCCTTATGCCAAAAGCTAATGATCTCTTCGATCAGCTTGCAAGGGAAAGGTGGTTTATTAAAATTGACTTATGGAGTAGGTATCATTAGATTGTTGTGAGAGAGCAACACGTTACTAAGACAACATTCAAAACCCAACATGGTCATTTTGAGTTTCTTGTTAGGCCATTTAGCATGATGAACGCCCCTATGATATTCATGTAGTTAATGAATTGTATTTTTGCCAATTATATTGATTGTTTTATTTAGATGATATTCTCATCTATAGTAGAACTTTAGAGGAGCATGTGAAACATTTACATACAGTGCTACAGACTCTTAGGGAGAAGAAACTATATGCTAAGCTCTCGAAGTGCGAGTTTGCTAAGGAGGAGGTGAAGTACCTTGAGCATATTGTTTCTAAGGATGGTGTTGCTCCTGATCCTAAGAAGGTAGATGAAGTGAGGCATTGACTTGTCCTAAGGACATGCAAGAGCTCATGAGTTTTATGGGCTTGGATAATTACTATTGCTAATTCATTCAAGGCTTCAATCATTTAACTCTTCCTTTGACATTGTTGGTGAAAAAGAATGTTACGTTTGAGTGGTCTACAAGGCAGAGTGCAACATTTGAAGCTTTGAAGACTGCGTTGACAACAACACTAGTGTTAACTATTGCTAATGAGAATAAAATCTTATGAGGTGTATACATATGCGTGTGGCTATGCCATTGGTATGCAAGTTGATCATGTCACTACTTTTAAGAGTTAAAAGCTAAATGATACGAAGTGTCGGTACTCAACTTATGATCAGGAACTGATGGTTGTCATGCATGACATGTGCATCTGGAGCCACTATCTACATAATGGACATCCCTTCAAAGTGTTTACTGATCACAAACCTTTAAAGCATTTCTTAGATTAGATGGATTTAAATGCTAAGCAGGCTCATTGGTTAATGTTTCTACACGAGTTTTCAGGACTTATGACTGTCCATTATAAGGAGGAGAAGAGAGAACATGGTTGCAGATGTTCTTTGTCATATCAAACGATTTAATGCCATTGGAAGAATTGAAGGCTGTTTGGTTTCTTTGATTCGTGAAGCATAAACTCAGGATCTAGCTTGTCAGCAACATCTTAGTAGTTTGGTGGAGCTTATGCTAAGCAGAATGATTTACTACTGTACAAGCAATGCTTGTAGTGCCTAAGGTGACGGAGCTTGTTACAGCAATCATGCAAGAGATGCATGATAGTCCGTTTGTTGGAGATGGAGGAGAGGACAAGACATATGACTATTGGTGAAACGTCAATTTTTTTGGCCTAACATGAAGGGAACATTGTGGAGTATGTGATAAGTGTCAGTTGGTTAAGGCTGAGAGAGTGGCTCATCCTGGACTGCTAATGCCTTTGGAAGTGCCTTAAGGAAGATGGGAGAGTATCTCTATAGATTTTATTACACATCTTTCAAGGACACTACACCGCAATGATAAGTGTGGGTCATTGTGGATTGTTTGAGCAAGTATGCTAAGTTCATTCTTTGAAGAAGGATGTAACAACAAATGAGCTCGC
The DNA here is from genome assembly GCA_003024785.1 of Selaginella tamariscina. Taxonomy (NCBI): domain Eukaryota; kingdom Viridiplantae; phylum Streptophyta; class Lycopodiopsida; order Selaginellales; family Selaginellaceae; genus Selaginella; species Selaginella tamariscina. The sequence goes on from PUQB01000701.1 coordinate 13,326, forward strand.
ATTGGTGTATCCAGCATGGGATGCCAGGGAACATTGTTAGTGACAGACAACAAGTTTACTTTGGCATTTGAATGAAGTTTTATAAAGAACTCGACACTAATGAGTTGTAACTAAAATGGGCATGGCTATAGTCCCATTTCCTAATAATTAGCAATTTTAGCTATTTAATTAGCATTTTCTAATATTAAAGGAATATTCTTTAGAATATATGTTTGAAAAAGAAATATTCTTTAGAATATTCTATTTTGTATTCTACCCTTTAATAAATTATAGCATTCATTGAACAAAAATTAATAACATTATAAAAGTAGAAGGTATTAAATTATATAATATATTGCCTAATATAACAATTAAGGAAGAGCATAAGAGGTTATTAATAAATATTGATGTTTGTTATTAAAATATTAATATTTAAATATAACATTATTAATTAAAAATTTGTAGTAGTAATAATATATATATAAAATCCTATAATAATATAGTCAATCTTCCATATCATTTTTTAAATTTATATAGTTAAGTATACAATTTGGTACTATTATTAAAGAGTTTATAATAATTATGATATTAAATATATGATATTTTATAATTTTGTAATTGCTTTAAGCTTCAGAAAACATACATTCCCTTGCAGTTTTGTTAATCGTGACTTTATCAACGCTTCTTGACATCCACCCATATCGAATGGATTTAACATTTATAAAACATGCTGGGTCTTTTTGATTGGGAGACCATGTTTTCTCTAGGCATCCATTATATCTTTCGCTCTCCTTCTCGTGTCGCCTTTTTTGTGGTTTGAACCATGCAACCTTAACAATACTATTTTTTGTGATTACTTCAGGTGTGTCGATAATTTGACCCATCCAAATAGGCTGATTATATGACGCATCTGGAGTAATGAGAACCATCATTAGTTTTTGAAGATCCTGCAGCAATCAAAGTATGCTTTAGGTTTTTGGTTCCTTTGTCCAACAAAGTGTGGGGTTTGCACTTCCACATCACTACTGGCTTCTATGTCGTCTATGCTCAGTGATGTCATTTCAATCTCCTCTCGCCACCTTGTTTTAGGCCAGAAAGGGTGTTGCAATTCTGTACTTGTGACAGTAGGCCCTTCCAACTCTCGAACAACAGTCTCCCAATAGTCGACCACATGCTTATATAGTTCTGAGTAACCAGTTGCCTTATCAGAATTCTTTGGCATCGATTTTTGAACCCATGCCACATATTTTTTGATGCCATCAATAATAACCTCTTGTTCCTTGAGCTGGGCACTCAATGGAATAGGGTCTGGTTGTCCTTCTGGGAGAAGTGGCTTTCCATCCTCTCCACTTTTGAAGAGCATTAAGCCCTCTTTCGGTAACCACTCCTGCTCTGATGGCCGTAACTTGTACTGCATAATAGGTATACCATCTCGTATGGAGAAAAAGAATTGTAGCGGCACAAGGTGACCAACTAAAGAATCACTCCCTTCTTTTATATACTCCTTGAGAAATTTTTTGAAGTCTGGCACCTCAGTCACAAGCAAAGCACAACTTTTTTTGGAGATGCAATTTTCAAAAAGATTCATCATATGCGGTAAGGTAAGTGCACTTGTCCTTTTTGTAGAGTTGGAGACCTTGCTGAAGAACGCATCAATATCTTCATGAGTGTGACCAACCATAAGGAAACTGAGCGTGATTGTTTCAAACACACCTTTGGCAACAAGCATTGACAAGTATGCTAGCACATATCTAGAAAATAAAAGTAAGTATGAGCTTGAGAAACCCTTAAGTAAAATGATTTACCTATTTTTGTTCTCGCCTGCACAATTATCCATCTGTAAAAGCAAATGACGAGGAAGCTTATTTGATGTTGAGGACACATGTACACTATTTGAGCTAGATCCCTCCACTGAACCTGAACTCTCAACAGGGCCATCTGTTTTTTGTGCAGGTGCTGACAATGCCTCTCATATTCCCAAGTAGCCTCAAGTGCAGACGTGTTCATGAGAGCATTATGTAAAGGTTGAAGGTGTTGTTTCTTCACTTTGAGATCACTGATAGGACTTGTCTGTGAGTGGGCTTCAAGGTTTCTGAAACACATGGCTAACGACCCAATAGTGAAATTGGAGTCGCTAGACCAATGTGGAAGTGAAAAGTGTCCATATGACTCACAACCGTGTCCATGTGTTAGCACACCTGTCAATGAAATCGGAAGTTTCATGACATTTCCAAGGCACTTTGGTGTTGCAAAGAGCTTTGGAATGCTGGTCTTTGAATGATCCATCTTGTCATGGATCAAGCACAGGTACTCTGATGGGCGTGACACAGAAAGCATGCGGTGTGCATAGTACTGAGACCGGCAAGTTTGTTGTGCAATCATGTGGGCCTCCATCTTCTTTGAATGGCAGTGATCTCCACCAAGGTTTTTGCACAAGCCTCTGCAGCCTTCAATGATGTACAAGTGTCACACTTGGAAAAGCTAGAGTGTTTTGCAATCTCCACATCCTTAAAATGAGTATTCCATATGTTGTTGAAGGTACCAGTGCAGATTGCTTGGAGCCCCATCAAACTGAGGCACTTGTTCACATGTTCACACAGCTTCAATTGAGTGTAGATTGAAGGCAAAACCTTGAGATTTTCCCTGACCCCTGCATTTGTGGTTCGGCATTTGTGAGGCATCCTGTCTGCATTTGCTTCCACAAAAGCCTTGAGTATCTCTATGGCTGCCATGATGTGAGAGCGGGTTTTGACCAAGCGAGTGTTCCCATGAACTGAGGTTCGCGCTCCATCTAGCCACTCATCCCTCCGACGGTAGAACGTGGTCTTTGGGATCCCGTATATACTGTACCAAGCTTTGAAGCAGATGGCCACCTTATTAAATACCATGGATGTACTCTGATAACCTGTGTCCGAGGCCATTCCATCAATACACCCAGTTAGTGCAGCATATACAAACTCATGCCTTTGCTTTTGGGTGAGCATACGAAAGACATGTCTACATTGGGTAATTTCATTCCGGTCTGCCATCTGACAACACTTCTTCTTGCAACAGTCAATCGTGGAAATGCTCGTAACACTTTCGGAAGATGTAGGATCCATCTTTACCCTCTTGCTGAAACTTGCAGGGGAAGATCTACAACCCATGAATCGCCTTTTTCTTACAATAGGACCAATGCAAGGAACCTCTTCAAATATGAGTTGTTCTTCCGGGTTGTTATTATTGAAATCCAACCCAGAATATGTTGAACCATCTTGCCGTCTTAATTCAGATGTTCGCCACCTCACGAGGGATCCAGGATACAATGTGCCATTAGGTGAAACCTCTGTCACAACTACACCCACGAAGTCGGACCCTAGTTTCTCTTCTGACACTGCTTCCATTGGATTTATAGCTGTGATGATGCCTCTTCCGACTTCAATCTCACGAAGAAAGAGAATCACCTCATCCATCACAGCAGGCAAGCCATCATCTGGTAAACTCGTGCTACTATATTATTGCATATGCATATTATTAAGTAATCGTAATTCAGATTTCTTAGAAATATTGCATAAACAGATATCATAATAATACAATTATTTATGTGCAGGACAATATTGTTAATACTGGAGATAAAGTATGTCTTCTTCGGAACAACGAGATAGTTGGCACTGGAACTGTGGAAATTCGAGATAATAATGCATCATGTCACAATATTGCCCAAGGATCTTGTGTGTACGTATGGGTGAACACCTTTACAAGCATGTTGAGGTTCTGGGATAATTATGTTTAGAGATAATATCTCATGTTTGATTAATACAACTGATGGGCGGGATTAATCCCGCCCACGAATCCTCCGACGAGGAACGGTCGGGATTAATCCCGCCGCCGACTCAACCCCTTCGGAGAGAGTCGGCGGGATTAATCCCGCCTTGACTCCCTCCGACAAGGAAGAGCCGGTGGGATTAATCCCGCCGCCTCTTCCTCCTCGGGGGGAGTCCGGCGGGATTAATCCCGCCGACTCTCTCTGACGAGGAAGGGAGTCCGCGGATTAATCCCGCCGCCGACTCAACCCCTTCGGAGAGAGTCGGCGGGATTATCCCGCCTTGGACTCCTCCGACAAGGAAGAGCCGGCGGGATTAATCCCGCCGCCTCTTCCTCCTCGGGGGAGTCCAAGGCGGGATTAATTCCCGCCGACTCTCTCCGGCGAGGATGAGTCGGCGGGATTAATCCGCCTTGGACTCCCCGAGGAGGAAGAGGCGCGGGGATTAATCCCGCCGGCTCTTCCTTGTCGGAGGGAGTCCAAGGCGGGATTAATCCCGCCCACAATTCTTACGACGGGAATGGGTGGCGGGATTAAACCCGCACATAACTCTCTCCAAACTATGATTTCAAAGAGATCTCGGGATAAATCCTATCCCCAAATCCTTAAAACAGGGATGTGGTGGCGAGATTAATCCCGCCACCCTTCCCTGCCTCCTAAAATGGTTGGCGGGATTAATCCCGCCGACAACTCTTTTTAATAAATTCTGGTAACTCTTCATCAGTTGAGAAGGTTATCGGCGGGATTAATCCCGCCACTCTTTTTCAGTGGCGGAAAAGCATTGCCCGAGAGATGGTGGCGGGATTAATCCCGCCACCTCTTCGAAGAGGCGAAAAGAAATGGCTGGATTACGGTTAACCTAGATATTAAGTTAAAAGGATATTTAAACGGGATAAATCCCTAACGGAATATATTATAATCCTAATGCATTCCTAAACCCCTAAATTGTAATTTTAAGAGAGAATGAAGAGAGTGAATCTTTATAAGTATTTTTAAATTTTGTTTATAATACTTACTTGAAACAGCACTGAAGGCGCCGTGCTTTCCTATAAAGAATAGCACCCAATTTAATCTCGCTCCTGAGATGATCACTATGAAGAAAAAAGAAGATCTAAAGAGTGAAAAATACAGAAATGAAGAAGAAACCCTTGCCGGAGAGAAAGAACCAGATCTGAATTGAGTGGGAAATTAAATGCATTTTCAAATTTACATGTTAGACCGACAATACATATGTCAGAAATTCAAATTTTTTAAAAGAACAGAAAATAAAATTTAAGATGAGTTGACACAAATATCCGACACTCTGACATATATACTCTCCAGTTCCAATGAGTATTTTAAAAATTGCATTTAATGTTATTCAAGTGATTCAAGCTGTTTAATATTACGAAATTTTAGACTATATTCTACATTCTTAGTATTCAAGTTATTTATATTATTATATATATAAATATATACTTATACACCGGAAAATGTAAACCCCTAGTTTTTGGCATTTTTAAGGTAAAAAACAACACTAGAAAACAAGCCTTTGTTTTTGTAAAAAGTAGTTAACATACTAGAGGTCAAACATTGGTTTATTTTTTAACATAGTTAATATACATTGTATTATTATTTTTTTTACCCTTGTTTTTACCCTTGTTTATACAGTAATAATTTCTTTTTGTTTTCTATATAATTTATTTATTTAATTTTAGATTGATTTATTGATTTTAATTGTACTTAATAAAAACTCTTTAACTTTCATTAATTAAATTAAAAATAATAAACATTATTAATTTCTGGTGATCTCTCTGTGAATCCCCTCTCTCTCTCTCACACACACCAGTCCACCTTTCGGAAGCGTTTCTTCATGCGTGAGGTTCTGCATCAACGAGGCCTCTGCAAGAAAAGAAACTAATGTAAACAAGATTCACCAGTTATACTGTGTGTGTGTATAGTAGATAGATAAATATGCTATTATAATATTATTGCAATAAGCACAAGCCTATACGTATATTGTCAATCCTGATATATATGAATGCATACACATCTAGAATACATGTATGTATGCTATATAGGAATATATATAATAGGACTCGGCTGAAAACTGTTGTTCTTTTAAGCTACATGTCTTGTGTTCTTCTCCTCTGTCTCTGTGTGTGTGTGTGATAACAGATAAAAGAAAGCCATTGTACATGTACTTAATGCCTTCTGATGTTGCCAGATTCAAAGCGGCCCTGTGAGTGAAACATCATCCAAACAATGAGCAAAAAACAATCAAATAAGACGTATCAAGACGTTAAATGCATATATAGACTTAGATGATAATTTGCTTATAAGGAATTATAACTGTCTGAACTGTCCATACATACAGTGTGTGTGGGTGTGTGTGTGAAGAACAAAAACTTACGACTGCATCTGTTTGTCCATCGATGAACCAGAGCCCTATATCCCCTTTCTAGATAACAAGAGTGCTGGACTCGGACAGCTTGCTTGACCACTCCAGTGAGTGGCTCTGGAGGCGGAGGTGGGGGAGGGGTCGGTTTCTCCCCACCACACTCACACACACACGTTGTGCTTACATCTGTTCGTATATGAAATACTCACCACAATATTTTTGAAGTTTGGTGAATCAAAATTGACTGTCAAGCACGACTTGCGTTGCACCTAAATCCATTAGCTTTTTCTTAGCGTCTTCAATTCCTGGCCTGAAATCACGAATTATATAAGAAACCACACAATATGCATTCATATGTATCAGCGTGTAATGACTGTCACTTACAAGACGTGTGTATCTACTATGAACGTACGTACATAGGTTACAGCTATCTATATGTACGTGTATACAACTATGTGTACGTCGGTACATAAAATATACGTTATGTACCTCTCACGCACAATATTGATGGTCTGGGACCTTTTGCGTGTGCAATTTGTATGACACATTGTCCAACCATACTCGTAGACCCGTTCTGAACAACCACATCCCCTGCAACGAACGCGCGCGCACACACACACAAATATAATATATTAGTTTTTAAACGTAAAACTTCAAAAATAACAATTAATAGAAGTTTTAGTAAGTTAATATTTAATTAATTACCAGCTTCTAACGAAGCAAAATCTTCGAGCATTCTGAGTGCGGTGCAGGGGTTGACAGAGATGGTAGCCAGGTATTCCATGGGCACATTATCAGGAACTTTACACCATACACTCTCCTCTTTTAGCACATGTGTGCTCCACGTTCCTGCACAGATACGTGTGTAACTTAAAAGCTAAGTTTTATAATGTTCAGTAACTTCGGTTATCTATGTATTTATTTAACTGGATTAAGATAAAGTATTTATATATAAATTATATACTTATTATACTAACCGATTCCGGAATATGTTGGAATGACCCAATCTCCTACTGACAAATGTTTAACATCCGATCCAATAGAAACTACCTGTCCAACACCTTCACCACCGGCAACTGCAGGAGGTGTAGGTCGCATCGGATATACCCCTGAAAACAAGAAAAAGACAAAAAAATTAAACTTTTATAAAACATGTAAAATTAATAAACCATTGATAATGTATGTATATCTACATGTGCTGCCACATATATATATATATATATAAACTTACAATCAATATATATAAACGCAAATAAATCTCTCTCTCTCAAAATCCAGTCCAATTCTAACACATAAAATGTATGTACATGTACATACAATACATATAGATTATAATCAAATGCTAAACCATAGTAAAGTGTACAACGTACAACATTATAACTTACATACACTATTGAGAACACTGTATGATACTGAAGTGGCTATGTTACGAGTACACACACGTTCAACCTTCTATTCTGTTGATGTCTGATGGGTTGATAGGAGCTGCCAGCATCTTGACGCATACTTCCCCTTTCTCAAGAGGACGACCAGGAAGCTCCACTATTCTTTTTATATAAACATCCATTTGTATAAAAGAAACATGTATGTATATACATACATACACGAATTTATGTGTGTGTATCTATATACACAATATACATATGTTGATGACCCTGTGGTTTATGTTTATATAATATACATCTACACCACATTTTCATATAATTAATTGAATCTGTAACTTGTATATCTACAATACACACTTACTTGTGGACATCGATAAATGTGGTTGATCTTACCATCTTGTTGATTCTCTCTGTTCTACTGGGACGATCGAAATTGGGTCTTTCCGGGGCCTGTCCATGGACCTTAGACCACCCATTGCACAGCTTATCCTTGTTGGCATTGCATAGAAATCTGTACACAGGCATGTCATGGATGGCCAAGGCCATGGAGATGATGCTCCTCTCATTTGTTGGTCCCCCCGATTTATCTTTGCCAGAGCCAGACGAGGCAGTGTCAGAGAAACCAAACGCCACAACCAGGCTGAAAAGCAGGCCGACCAGAGTCATGATGATGATCGGTGGCATATTCTTGGGGTAGTGTATAACCATGAATCCACTCACCAGATTAAGTGGCCACCTGTTGATATTGCACAGCGCCATATGGAGAGCCAAACCCATGCCGCCGGATCTGCGGAGCACGCTCCACCGCTTCACAGAAAGAACCCTAAAGCATATTCTAGGATCCCGTTAGCTCACTATATTTTAATGAATTATAACATAATTTTATACATGTTACAAACCCAAAAACCAACTCTTGTTCTTGGACCCTTAGTACTTCCCCTAGTATGTTTAGTCAAATTTTTTTTACCCTAGTATTTTAAAATTAGGCATAGTTTTTTTGCTTTGTTTATTTTACATTTTCCGGTGATACAATAAATAAATTAATATATTATTATGTATCATTTAAATATATTCATAGTCTGTTTATTATTATTATTTTCTTAATTACTCGAGTATTTAATTTTCATTTCCTAGTATCAATGGGATATTCTTTATTATTTTATTAATATTTGAAGAATATTCTAATATTAAACCTGATTATCATAATTAAATTAGTCTTATTCTTAATTATTGCAGTAATTATTCTACATTTGTATATATTAATGGGATTTTCTCAATTAATTTGTTATTATTTCAAGAATATTCCTGTGTTAAACCTTATTATCAATATTAAATTAATATATATTATTAAAACTATATATGACTATATATTAGATAAAATGATGTATTATTATGTATAATTTAAAATATGTTCATAGTGTGATTAATATCATTTCCTTAATTATTTGAGTTAATTTCTTTATATTAATGGGATATTCATTTTTATTTTCCAAGAATATTCCAATATTAACATGATTGATAATTATTAGTTTTATTTGAGTACTTAATTTATGTATTATTAATGGGATTTTCTCAATTAATTTCTTATTATTTAGAATATTTCAATGTTAAACCTTTTTATCAATATTAAATTAATATATATTATTTAAAACTATATATGGCTATATATTAGATAAAATCATATATTATTATGTATAATTTAAAATATGTTCATAGTGTGTTTATTAATATTATTTTCTTAATTATTCGATGTTTTGTTTTGCACACATATAAAACACAATCATAAATTTACACACGCATTACAAGAACTTTACAAAAACACATATGACACATGCAAACCCTAAACCAACTGAAGAATATTGCTTCTTTATTGAAAATATCATGTTCAACGCATGTATGATATATGTACTCAATCTGTGTGTATGTAAACATTAAATTTACATGTGTAATATTTATATTAAGCTTGTTGGGAGCAAACCCTAAACCTAAACCCTAAACCCTAAACCCTGTGTATACTGTGTGTACAAAAATAATTTTTTCAACACTCTCTCTTCACACCATGCATGATCCTCCTAAACCCTAAACCCTAAACCCTAATATGTAACACAATGAATTTACTCATGTAATATGTATGTATGTCTGTGTGTTACAGTGTGTATGTATATATGTGTACTCTGTATGTATTATTGTGTACTTTCTGTCTTCTCTCATACATACACCCATGCATGATCCATGTTATATGTACTTGTGTCTCTTCTCTCAAACATACACACATGCATGATCTATAATATGTACTCGGTCTCTCAAATATTATGTAATATGTATGTATGTCTGTATGTATAATACACACCATGCATGATCCATAATTATGTACTGTCTCTCTTCTCTATTACTATGTATGTATATCTGTGTATAATATGTGTAAGTATTATGTGTACTAATATATGCAATGTGTACAAATAATTTTTTCAACACTCTCTCTTCTCTCATACTACACACCATGCATGATCCATCCTAAATCCAAACCCTAAACCCTAAACCCTAAACCCATGTAATATGTATGTATGTCTGTGTGTATACACGTGTGTATGTATTATTATGTGTATTAATATATGCAATGTGTATGTATATATTGATACACATGAAACTTTAACACTCTCATGGACACATGATTTATATTTTGGGGTGTATGTGATACACCCACGCACACGCACGGCTAATAATATAATAAAAGAATATTCGTTTAGGGCGAATCTATATTTTATTCTTTTTAGGGTTTAAGTATATTCTAAGAAGGAATATTCTATTAGGGTTAATATATATATTTAATTCCTTTAGGGTTTAGGGTATATTCTTAGGGTTTCAAGAGGCGGCGGCTGTGAAATCGGGCAGCGGCTGTGCACACAGGTGAGATCTGTGTGTGTGTGTGTCTGTGTGTGTGTATGTATGTATTATGTATAGGAGTGTGCGTATAATTTTATTTATTAGTTTTTATCTCTGCACACACACGCACACTCTGTGTTATATATGTGTGTGTGGGTGTGTGTTTATTTATCTGTATGTTTATTTGTTTCGCTCACACACGCATACACACGATATACATATACACATATATATATATACCTATATACATATATACTACATATATTATGTGTACCAGTATCTATAAATTTTTTTTTTATTGATCTATCTCTCCCACACACACGCACCACTGCTTTACCACACACACACACACACACCACACTATTATATATAATCTGCATATTAACAAATAGTATACAACACTAGTTTTATATATGCTTATATATTCACAGACTCTCTATATCTATATACACACATATATATGTGTGTGTTTATCTGTATAATTTTATTTATTTTTAGTTTTCTCTTCGCACACACATGCACACTCTTGTGTATATATATGTGTGTGTGTGTGTTGTTTATCTGTATGATTTTATTTGTTTCGCTCACACGCATACAACACGATATACAACACAATTATATACCTATGTACACACATATATTATGTGTACCAGTACTGTATAATTTTATTTTTTATCTATCTCTTGCAGACACACGTACACTCCTATACATACATACATACATACATATATATATATATATATATACACACATTATATTTGTGTGTGTTTTTATCTGTATAATTTTTTTATTTATTAATTTTATCTCTCGCACCACACGCTAAGCCCTCGAGCGGCGGGATTAATCCCGCCACTATAGGTTTATGGCCTCGGTGGCGGGATTAATCCCGCCGCTATATAGTTGGGCCATGGCGGTGGGATTAATCCCGCCGCCGAGGCCCCTCACGCAGGCTATGGGCGGCGGATTAATCCCGCCGCTCTAGGACAAACCGAAGAGTGGCGGGATTAATCCCGCCGCCCATGGCCTGCGTGAGGGCCTCGGCGGGATTAATCCCGCCGCTCACCCATGCCCTTGCGCAGAATGCGGCGGGATTTATCTCGCCGGCAATGGCCTGTGTGAAGGCCTAATGGCGGGATTAATCCGCGGATTCCGCACAGGGCATTTACAGGGATGGGCGGCGGGATTAATCCCGCCGCTCGAAGAGCCTGCATGAAAGATCCTGCACGGAAGGCTAACCGAAGAGCCTACATGACATGTCCTGCGCGTAGGCGGCGGGATTAATCCGCCGCCCAGGGAATTCACGCAGGACATGAACGGCGGATTAATCCGCCCCACGCTCATGCCCTTCGCGGAGGGCGGCGGGATTAATCGCCGCTCAGGCACTTCCGCAGGATATAAGCGGCGGGATTAATCCCGCCCCCACCCTCCCTGTTCAAAAATGCCGCAGCCAATATATATGTGTGAGCGCATGATTTACGAGAGGGCGGCGGGATTAGTCTCTCCGAACCTTCATTACCCGGTGGCGGATTAATTCCCGCCACCCTTCTTTTTTTTCCTCATTGGTATGTTGAATCAATCCCGACTAACTCTGTCTGAGACGGAGAAGGTTTACAAAATACCAATGGAGGGAACTGAGAAGGGTGGTGGGATTAATTTCACCATCCCTTACATGGTGGGCGGGATTAATCCCGCCGCGTACGCATGCCCTGCGCGGAATCGGGCGGGATTTATCCCGCCGCCATTGGCCTGCCTGAAGGGCCTAGGCGGCGGGATTAATCCCGCAAGATTTCGCACAGGGCATTGGCGTTCGGCGGGATTAATCCCGCCGACTAAGGCCCGAGTGAAGGGCCTGGGGCGGGATTAATCCCGCCGCGCATTGCCTGCGCGAATCGGGCGGGATTAATCGCCGCCATTCCGCGAAGGAGGAATTGGCGTCCGGCGGGATTAATCCCGCCGCATAGGGACCGAGTGAAGGCCCTGGGCGGCGGGATTAATCCCGCCGAGTCTTCAATGCCTGTTGGAGAATGAATCTCGCCACCCTTCCTTTTTTCTCCATTGGTGAGTCGGACCAATCCCAAACGTTTCTGTCTAGACGTAGAAGGTTTACAACATACCAATGGAGGGACTGGGAAGGGTGGCGAGATTCATTTAACCATCCCTTACATGGTGGGCGAGATTAATCCCGCCTCCTTTCTGGAGTCACTGAAGGGGTGTGAGAAATAAATCCTGCCCAGTTCTCTCTGAGACCGAGAAGGGTGGCAAGATTAATTCCGCACTCCCGTTCAAGGCCTCCAGAAAGGTGGCGAGATTAATCCCGCCCACTCTTTCAGGAGGCATTGAAGGGGTGGCGAGATTAATCCCGCCGCACCTTCCATGTGAATATATATGTGTATTAGTATATATAAGTTGCATATCTCATTTTATTTACTTTTATCATCTTATCATAATATTTCGAGTAAAAGCTAGGAATCTATGTAAAACTGTCCAGAGCTCACATTTGTGGTGGTTCTAAAACGAAATGTTATCTTTCTTTTGCACTAACACAAATGTGAGCTTCGGACAGTTAATTACGTCTACTTCTCTCTGTGTATTATTTTTGTATATTCGGGTTTATACAAGTGTGTGTGCGTTTTTATATATTTTATTTATAGTGTATTATTTTGCAGAAGGACGATTTGATCAAACAAGGAGATCGAGTCATTAGTATGGAGTCGTCGTCAAATTCTGGGTAAGAATTAAAATAAAATCTGTTATACTCGGATACTTGAACTAATCATTTTTGTATTCAGATGTGGAATTGAGGTGACATTAAAGACAAGAGCAGGAGAAGAGATGGGCAGGGGGATTCTGGAATCAACTTGGCCATATTTTAAGATAAATGGGAAGCGCATTGGAGCAACCATGGTTGTGTCAAATTAACCTCTGTCACATCTCATGGACAAGCAAAACAATGGAAAGTAGATTCGCTAGTCAAGCACCCGAAAGCAGGCTGCGAACCCAGATTGGACGATGCTCGACACATATGCCTTGTTCCATCCAATGTCACGTTCTCGGATCCAGAGGTCGTCAGTTACAACATTAATTCGGGTGGTTTTGTCGACTTGTGGATAATGACGTTCACGTGTTCACTAATGATGTTGACCTTGGAGTTCTTCTTCAACTCAACGAAAGCCCATCTATGGAGGGGATCCATCTGGATGTCTACTTCGAAGATCTTCAGACTCATCGAGTAGGTGTATTGTCAGGAGATATTGCTTCACAATACAGAAAATCAGCAAGTGGAGCAATCTTCCCTCTTCACATTGAAGAAGAACACAGCGACATCATAAGGAGATTGAGAGGTGGCTCGGTCTCAGGTTCTCTACAGATCACGTTCAATTTGCTTAGGAAGCTTCGGGAGCTGGAAGAGTGTGCCGAGAACACTAGAACAGCTGCAGTCGGGGATCACACATGTTGATTCGGATCGCAAAAGAAAATCATCAATCGTTTTGTCAGCTGCACCTGTGGCATCTCATGCTGCAATAAGTCACAAGGAAATGATGTTGGATGATAAGATTTATCCTTGTAGGGTTAAATATTGCAGCGTCAACCCAAACTTCAATTACAGGCCACTCAACCAGGAACGTGTAGCTGAGCTCATGGAGAAGATGAAGGACGACAATTCTTATACCGTTCCACATAATGCTGTTTTGTGTCCATACTATGAAAGAAGGAAGGCTGACAAAGTCTGGATCACAACACCAGAACAACTCATGAAGATTCAGACGGAGAATAAAAGATCTATCAAGTACTACATCATTAGTGGCCAGCACACAATAACGGCAGCCCAACGACTTCTCGATGAACACAACAAAGGAACGATGGCAACAAAACTTTCCGAGCATACCCGTGAGAAGCTGACAAAAAGATCGGCGTTTTTAGCTAAGCCGAATCTCACAATCGAGCAGTACCATAAGTTATCGGCGGAATGGGACGCTGCCGACACCAACCACTACAACAGCAAAATATGGGAGAAGTTTAAACACACGCGAGCCGTGTGGGAATCTCTTCAGCGACCACAAAGAGCTACCGCAGGGAATACACAATCTGCGGAATACCGGGTAAGCAAATTGTTTGGGCGGGATTTATCTCGCCGGTATATTAATCTGTCTTTTTCCTCAGAGAGTTGAAGAAATTGCAGCAGTTGATTTTGCCCAGGTGGGCGGGAAGGAAACATCATTTCTGATGATGTTGATTTCTTGCCCCGAAGATAGGATCTTTGCCAAATGGTTGGGGATTATGGAATCCTTTTCAAAAGGAACACTGAAGAAGAAGCAGACAAGTGAAGGGGAGCCCTCAGAAAAGTCTGCAAAGAAACCCAGTAAGACGCCGAAGGCTAAGTCTGTTCAATCTACAAAGGATGTAGACAACGATTTCAAGCTCACATGGTTGAAGCCTTTAAATGGAACAACGATGGAGGAGATGGAAGTCTTGGCTGATTTGGTGATCGATGGCAAACTACAAATTAATAACAGCAGCCCAACCTCTCCTTTTCATCTCAAGGCAATGGAGTTGAAGACGGTCAGGCATTTCAAGGAGTGGTTGGGAATACACTGCCACAAACTGGGTTGGACCTCGACTTCAACATATGAAGAGGTCAGCAAATATTTGCATGTGACGAACGATGATATGCTTGTCGAATGGGTGAACCAATCGGAAGATCTGGCAAGAATCTATTGCACGCCAACGCCAAAAAGGAGAACATTGGGATGACGCCTTCTCTTATGGCAGTCCTTCAGCAGCGGAGAACCGAATTGAACCTTATAAAGGAGGATGCTACGAATCACGACAAGCCCTACAGATGTTTGTTGTTAGATTCGGAGACTTTATGGGGTAACATCACTGCTTGTAGGAAACCGTTTCAATTGTTCGTGATGGATCGGCGGGTGTCAAAAAATCTTTCGACAGATAGGGCACTAGAGGATCTGGTGGAGAAACTTAGCCGTGCAAGCATATACATAGAAGGTATTTATTATTGAATTCATGCTTGCGCTCTTCACTGATACCTACTTTTTCAGGTATTTATTTCTTGATTCTTGCTCATGTCACCGATACTTTTGCCTTCGCCTTCGCCAAGAAGAATAGACATCGTTGGACAGGATTTTATATGAACGATGCTAATCCCAAGTGCATTGATACTGTTGTTCACTTGGTTGTTAGGAATGCGCCAAACAATTTCAAGCTTCCAAATGACTGGCCAGGCATCTGTTTGCACTCCAACGGCCCTGAACCTCCATCCGATACACCGATAGGTATGAGTGACGTATTCGGCAATGTACGTTATCCAAACATTACAAGTCAAGCGGGGTCCTCACAGTGATGCGTGGGTTTTTGACTACTGCACTAGGGGGTCCGTCTTGAAGGAGTGTTACCTTCGGCATACATGTGTGTTTGCCGTTGAAAGGATAAGACCATGGTTGAGGACCTGAACAAGTGGATAGATTGGGTCTCAACTGAGTACCCCAACGATCCATAAAGGCGTATTTGAGAAAGTTCCCTCCAGATAAGTGCGATAGCTCTGAAGGTGAATCTGGTTCAATCTCGGAGTCTGAGAACGAACTCAATCAGATATTAGACCGGAAGTTATCTCGAGGAGTACAGAACATTCGCACACTCCAGGACCCATGGAAACATCAATAGAAGATGCAGAAGATCTTGAACCATCTCACAAGCGGCTTAGACCTTCTTCGCCTCATCAGAAGGTAATAGCGAAGAAGAATTGATAATGAATTGATAGAGTGATGAATAGTTGTAAATGAGTGTAACATAAGGCATTTTTGTATATTTCTTTTATATTTGTACAGAAAATAAATTCTCAAGGATTAATGAAGCTTTTAGTTCAAACATGGGTCACACATTAACAAGGTAAATAATATACCTTGATAATTTTAAGGTCAGCTAATTATCATTTTGCAGATGTAATGAAATAATTGAGAACATGGATTTTCAGCATTGCCATGAGGTAAGAGAGGGGTTTGGCGACAATTTCTTGTGCCACATGTCAGAATGACAGAGTTCATGCAGGAAATGGATAATAATGCAGCTCAAAACATCGTTACCATGGGGGCCACTTTTATCATCATTTTTATTGGCTTCAGTTCCGAAATCAATTTCTTCAGCGCATGCAATATCTGAATCTTGTAAGGATGATGTACAATTAAATGATGAAGGGATAGGCAACGAGATAGTGGCAACGGATAAATGTGAAAGGGAGCAAACAAGTGATTTGCAAAGTATTCAAGAGGCAACGCTATCTCATGTTACTCATGGCCATATTGTGTTGTTGGATGTCAATGGTGTTCTGCTTCATCGACAAAGGCCCGAGGATAGAAAAAAGAAATCAAACAAGGAGATTTCATTCCTTGTCATGGTAAATTTCGATATGATATTATTTTTCGTCCAGGGTTGGATCGTCTCTTTCAAAAGCTTAAGGAGATGGGTGCGCTTGTGGGGATTTGGTCATGCATGCAGATTCATAACTTAACACCGCTGTTGAATTTACTTAAGAAACATTGTAGTGTTGCAGAAGAGGTGATTCGTAAAGATTGGATTTTTGACCAGCGAATGTGTCATAAACCTCTCGAATTTCACAATATAAGAAAGGAAAGCAAGCCATACTTCTTCAAGAATGAAAGAATAATTGGGACTCATGGGGAGATCAGTCGCTTAAGGATAACGAAGAATGCACATATCTTAGTAGTAGACGACTCTCCTCAGAAGGCTATGCTCAACCAAAACATTGCTTGTATTCATCCAATCACTTTCGATCCATATTCTGATACCGATATCATGGATGAGCTAGTGAACTACTTGGATACGTGCCTCAGAAAGAAGAATCTCGAAAATTTTTGTGAGCAGTATCCACCGTATCATACATTTCCTGAAGCTTTTCTTTCTCGTGATATTGAATTTTATAAAATGAAGGATAGCAACCGGGCGCTTTATAATATTATTCTTAAGGAACGTCAGTTTTTAGATGAGCCTTTATGCAGACCTTCTCTTATCACATCTTATGTATTAACAAGGATGGCAACTCCCAATTGCATTCGTGAGAGTGTTAAGTGGTGGCAACAACATCAAGATATTGACCAAAATGATTTGATTAATCCGGAGAGTGATGATTTAGACAAAATGAAAAGATTTCTTTGTATGATAGAAAAAAGTATTTATAAAAAATTAACATGTTGATAAGAAAATGATTTCATTTGTAATTATGTTTGATAGTATTTCTTCATTATTGTAAACTATTTTTAGAATAATATGAATATTCTAAGATATTTTAGGAATATTCCTTACTAAGTAAGGTTATTGAAGGATTAATTAATTAATTAATTAATATTTAAGGCTTAATTACATATTAATTAAATGATTAATTAATAATTAAAACTTAAGTATTAATTAGTAATTTATTTTATATTCCCATTTTCACGTATCATGCCCACTTTAGTTACAACGTGCATACTAAGGGGAACTTTAAATATTGGAGATCACCTGCAATCAAATGGCTAGACTGAGTGTGTTGAACCATGTTTTAGAGGATATGTTGAGAACCTGTGTGGTTGAGAAGCAAAGACAGTGGGACAAGTTCTTGCCTTTGGCTGAGTTTGCCTACAATGACAATAAGCATAACTCTTTGAAATGTAGTCTGTTCTATGCTTACAAAGGCAGACATCCTCAATCTCTAATAGATGTCAAAATACGTTGGGAGGTGGTGAGAGAGGATGTTGAAGCTCATAGCTTTACTATTGGGATGGATGAAATACTTTTGATGTGTTAGAAGAATTTACTTAAGGCAAGGGACCGAGTTAAAAGGCTAGCTGATGAGAAGCACACTTACAGGCAATTCAATGTAGGAGACAAAGTGTTTGTGTGAGTCATCTTTACTTCCTCATTAAAGCATAGTTCTCTATAGTCGTTGAGGACTGGGAAGTGTGAGAAGCTAAGTCCCAGTATGTTGGTCCATATGAGATCCTTGAGAAGATCAATGCTATAGTTTACAAGTTGAGGTTGCCTAAAGAAGTGCAACTATATCATATGTTTCATGTGAGTCAACTACAGAGGCCCTTGTACGTGGAGAAGTACTAATATACTCACTTGAAGATAAGAGGAGTTTGACCAGGAGGATGTTTAAAGCAACTTGTTTTAAAGAAAACCTTTGCAAAATGTACACAATTTGTCCTTAAGGGTAAGTGATCTCGTGCTTAAGCTAATCATGTGAGTAATTAGGGGGACCCTAATTCTAATTGGGGGAGACCTTAATTTTAGAGGGTGGTTGGAGTTGTGTGTCTTTTAGGGAGTGGAGTTTTAACTTGTTGTGGCTCGGGGGTGAGCTAGAGTGCTTTAAGGTTGGATAGTGAGTTAGGCAGCATCCAGGTACAGTGTGTTGTGGCTCAAGGATGAGCTAGAGTGCTCTAAGGTTGGGCAATGAGTTAGGCAATGTCGTAGGAGTGTAACACTATATTTGGCCATATGCTGTGAAAATTTAAATATTTAATTTTAATTGTTATGTTAAACGTAAATTCCATTGCCAGTTTAAACATTAAAATTTATAGATTTACATTTGAAATGATGTGATGCATTCATGTGTTTTGCATTTTATGTTGCCATGTTTGTCATGCAATATCACAATAAATTCACAATGAGTTTAATCTAATTTATTTTTGCCCTAATATTTGATTAATTGATTTTTTAAATTAATATATAAATTATTTATAAACCACCAAAACATATTTAAACTATAAAATAGAAAAATTATTTAAAATATGCAAATCTTTACTTTTAAACCTTATGATAATAATATCTTAAATTTACATAAAGTAGTTCAAATTTAAAACTTGGGGGGTTTTAGTACATTATTGCTATGTAACATAGTTATTTTTTGTGTAGGTTTATTTTAGAATATGTGTATGTGTATGGTGTGGACTGCTAGAAAAACAAATGAAGAACCATAGTCACTCAACATTACTGATTGCCAATATTATATGTTCTCCTTAAAAAAGACTCAAAAATATTTATAATTAGTTAGAAAAATGAGTTAAAATTTATTTTAACCTTATATTTTATTTAAAATGTAAATATGAGAAACAACATTAATTTATTTTAATTATTGCTCATTGTTATTAAAAAATGTGTGTTATTAGTACTCCCCTTTTCTTTCTTTTTTGTGAAGGGTTATTATTTGATTTGAATTAATGTAATTGGTTGATGCTAAGCATTTGACAAACTGCAAATAATCAATTGCTAGACAAAGTCCCTACCCAAGGAGGACAATTGAATGAAAAAAGAGACTAACCATAGGCGACGGATAGCAACGACTTAAAATATTAAAAGCTTTGGTTAACAGCGGCAACATGTGATCATTAGGACAACATGTGAAGGGATCTACATGATGGTACTACAAATGGTGCACATGACAACAGTGTCAACATACGATCCCAAAGGGTAGTTGGGCCAACAATGATAGAAGTAACCTTTGGGATTGAGTATATAAGTGGAAGGTTGGATCTAGTGAGAAGCTTTGTGAGTTTTATTAGTGTTATGATTTAAACAAGTTGTGCAAAGAGAGACGAAGAATGTTCTTATCAATTTAATATACTCTCCGTGTCTCATCATGTTGTTTGGACATCTCTCTTGTGTAGCACCTAGACCCCATTGATTGTTCTTTAGTTGCAATCAACAATGCTTGTCACACTCTTACTTTGGATGTAACGATGGTGTGTGCTCCAGACTCCCCTTTCGGCCTTTAGTTAGCTATGCCAATGGTGTCAAACACAAAAATGATGCCACAAGAAGGAAATCCAAAAGTACAATAGATACCTTGTTCACACAATGACAATTCGGCATAAAGCAATAGCAATACAATACTTCCTACTGAAGTTCAGATGATTGCTGCATCGAGAAGTCAACAATTACCCAAACAGGACAGGAAGCTGGTGTTTGTAATAAGTGCCCTACTAAAAATATGATACTATTCTTTACTACATTTGTTCAATGTAATCTTCCTCTTTATATACTTGGGTGCCTTCCTACTCACCTCTAAGAATTATGCCTTTTGGCTACACTTTGTTAGTAATGTAGTTCATTCCTTCATTAGGACTTTGATATCCATTTGTGGTCTCTAATCTTATTTGTCATGCCTTATATCATGTTTCTAAGCACTCTTCCACATTGTTTACTCAAACACAACTAACTATTCACCAATTATAGTAAGACACTTTTTACTTCAAATTTAGTGGTGGTATTTAATGATCCAAATTCTTATTCTTTTCCACATTTCCCACTAGTTAACTATGTTGAGAACCCACTTGAACAACTACATCCTTTGACATTTTATTGCCAAGTTAACCTTATAGATTCTTATTTTGCCTAATGACCATTCAACAGAAAGCAAAAATGTTATGATATTTTGTATTGAAGTTCGAGCGACCATTTGCATTGGGAAGCAAATGATTGCTGAACCAATAATAGGAAGCAAGCATTGGTAACAACACTTTAAAAACCACGATGATAGTTATATTTAAGCCAATTAACTATTTGAAGGCAATATGAAATAATAATAACAAAGGAATAATTATAAACAAGTGACATGAGATACATGAGTGAGTTTAATTTTTAAAAAGTTTTTAATGCATATCCCTTGGTGGTAGGATCGAGGTATGCATGGTCATGATGTTATAAATGAGTGATGTAACAAGCAACATGCCATTTTATTTGCCACATAAAAATGTGTAATGAACCATATTATATTTGTAAGAATTGATTTTAATAACATAACTGGGAAGAAGGATTAAAATTGATAAGTTTCATATATAACTATCTTGTCTATTGTGGATTGATGAGTCCTCTATTATGTTCATATTTGCCACATGTAGACAAATATTTTTACATATTGTGCATATCAACTTAAAAAGAAAGTAAATCTTTTTATTCTGAAATTGTATGTAATTTAATTAAAATATTATATTACACATTACATTGTATATATATATATTTAATTAAAATCACATTATTAAATTTAAAAAAAATTAATTAAAATATTTTAATTATAATTAATTTTAAATTTAATTGTGACAGTTTTCATGTTCAAATATAAATTCCTCTACTAATTAAACATTAAAATTTATAAACTTATACATGAAATGTTATAATGAACTTACTAGAGTTTTGGTTTGGCATAATTATGTTACAATGTTGTGAGGATTCGCATTGGGCCTTATGTGTGTGCAGAGTAGAACTTCAGGTATCATTACTTTGTCTGCTATTCTTTATGAAAAGTTTATGTTATGAAATTTACATGATTATTGCATGAGTGCACAGTAAAAATGAAATAGAATCCAAAAGACAATATAATTTAATTTTACCTTAAATGCAAGTTGTAACTAAAATGGGCATGGCTATAGTTCTATTTCCTAATAATTAGCAATTTTAGCTATTTAATTAGCATTTTCTAATATTAAAGGAATATTCTTTAGAATATATGTTTGAAAAGAGAATATTCTTTAGAATATTCTATTTTGTATTCTACCCTTTAATAAATTATAGCATTCATTGAACAAAAATTAATAACATTATAAAAGTAATGTATTAAATTATATAATATATTGCCTAATATAACAATTAAGGAAGAGCATAAGAGGTACATTATATAAATATTGATGTTGTTATTAAAATATTAATATTAAATATAACATTATTAATTAAAAATTTGTAGTAGTAATAATATATAATAAAATCCTATAATAATATAGTCAATCTTCCATATCATTTTTTAAATTTATATAGTTAAGTATACAATTTGGTACTATTATTAAAGAGTTTATAATAATTATGAATATTAAATATATGATATTTTATAATTTTGTAATTGCTTTAAGCTTCAGAAAACATACATTCCCTTGCAGTTTTGTTAATCGTGACTTTATCAACGCTTCTTGACATCCACCCATATCGAATGGATTTAACATTTATAAAACATGCTGGGTCTTTTTGATTGGGAGACCATGTTTTCTCTAGGCATCCATTATATCTTTCGCTCTCCTTCTCGTGTCGCCTTTTTTGTGTTTGAACCATGCAACCTTAACAATACTATTTTTGTGATTACTTCAGGTGTGTCGATAATTTGACCCATCCAAATAGGCTGATTATATGACGCATCTGGAGTAATGAGAACCATCATTAGTTTTTGAAGATCCTTGCAGCAATCAAAGTATGCTTTAGGTTTTTGGTTCCTTTGTCCAACAAAGTGTGGGGTTTGCACTTCCACATCACTACTGGCTTCTATGTCGTCTATGCTCAGTGATGTCATTTCAATCTCCTCTCGCCACCTTGTTTTAGGCCAGAAAGGGTGTTGCAATTCTGTACTTGTGACAGTAGGCCCTTCCAACTCTCGAACAACAGTCTCCCAATAGTTGACCACATGCTTATATAGTTCTGAGTAACCAGTTGCCTTATCAGAATTCTTTGGCATCAATTTTTGAACCCATGCCACATATTTTTTGATGCCATCAATAATAACCTCTTGTTCCTTGAGCTGGGCACTCAATGGAATAGGGTCTGGTTGTCCTTCTGGGAGAAGTGGCTTTCCATCCTCTCCACTTTTGAAGAGCATTAAGCCCTCTTTCGGTAACCACTCCTGCTCTGATGGCCGTAACTTGTACTGCATAATAGGTATACCATCTCGTATGGAGAAAAAGAATTGTAGCGGCACAAGGTGACCAACTAAAGAATCACTCCCTTCTTTTATATACTCCTTGAGAAATTTTTTGAAGTTTGGCACCTCAGTCACAAGCAAAGCACAACTTTTTTGGAGATGCAATTTTCAAAAAGATTCATCATATGCGGTAAGGTAAGTGCACTTGTCCTTTTTGTAGAGTTGGAGACCTTGCTGAAGAACGCATCAATATCTTCATGAGTGTGACCAACCATAAGGAAACTGAGCGTGATTGTTTCAAACACACCTTTGGCAACAAGCATTGACAAGTATGCTAGCACATATCTAGAAAATAAAAGTAAGTATGAGCTTGAGAAACCCTTAAGTAAAATGATTTACCTATTTTTGTTCTCGCCTGCACAATTATCCATCTGTAAAAGCAAATGACGAGAAAGCTTATTTGATGTTGAGGACACATGTACACTATTTGAGCTAGATCCCTCCACTGAACCTGAACTCTCAACAGGGCCATCTGTTTTTTGTGCAGGTTGCTGACAATGCCTCTCATATTCCCAAGTAGCCTCAAGTGCAGATGTGTTCATGAGAGCATTATGTACAGGTTAAAGGTGTTGTTTCTTCACTTTGAGATCACTGATAGGACTTGTCTGTGAGTGGGCTTCAAGGTTTCTGAAACACATGGCTAACGACCCAATAGTGAAATTGGAGTCGCTAGACCAATGTGGAAGTAAAAAGTGTCCATATGACTCACAACCGTGTCCATGTGTTAGCACACCTGTCAATGAAATCGGAAGTTTCATGACATTTCCAAGGCACTTTGGTGTTGCAAAGAGCTTTGGAATGCTGGTCTTTGAATGATCCATCTTGTCATGGAGGTACTCTGATGGGCGTGACACAGAAAGCATGCGGTGTGCATAGTACTGAGACCGGCAAGTTTGTTGTGCAATCATGTGGGCCTCCATCTTCCTTTGAATGGTAGTGATCTCCACCAAGGTTTTTGCACAAGCCTCTGCAGCCTTCAATGATGTACAAGTGTCACACTTAGAAAAGCTAGAGTGTTTTGCAATCTCCACATCCTTAAAATGAGTATTCCATATGTTGTTGAAGGTACCAGTGCAGATTGCTTGGAGCCCCATCAAACTGAGGCACTTGTTCACATGTTCACACAGTTTCAATTGAGTGTAGATTGAAGATAAAACCTTGAGATTTTCCCTGACCCCTGCATTTGTGGTTCGGCATTTGTGAGGCATCCTGTCTGCATTTGCTTCCACAAAAGCCTTGAGTATCTCTATGGCTGCCATGATGTGAGAGTGGGTTTTGACCAAGCGAGTGTTCCCATGAACTGAGGTTCGCGCTCCATCTAGCCACTCATCCCTCCGACGGTAGAACGTGGTCTTTGGGATCCCGTATATACTGTACCAAGCTTTGAAGCAGATGGCCACCTTATTAAATACCATGGATGTACTCTGATAACCTGTGTCTGAGGCCATTCCATCAATACACCAGTTAGTGCAGCATATACAAACTCATGCCTTTGCTTTTGGGTGAGCATACGAAAGACATGTCTACATTGGGTAATTTCATTCCGGTCTGCCATCTGGCAACACTTCTTCTTACAACAGTCAATCGTGGAAATGCTCGTAACACTTTCGGAAGATGTAGGATCCATCTTTACCCTCTTGCTGAAACTTGCAGGGGAAGATCTACAACCCATGAATCGCCTTTTTCTTACAATAGGACCAATGCAAGGAACCTCTTCAAATATGAGTTGTTCTTCCGGGTTGTTATTATTGAAATCCAACCCAGAATATGTTGAACCATCTTGCCGTCTTAATTCAGATGTTCGCCACCTCACGAGGGATCCAGGATACAATGTGCCATTAGGTGAAACCTTTATCACAACTACACCCATGAAGTCGGACCCTAGTTTCTCTTCTGACACTGTTTCCATTAGATTTATAGCTGTGATGATGCCTCTTCCGACTTCAATCTCACGAAGAAAGAGAATCACCTCATCCATCACAGTAGGCAAGCCATCATCTGGTAAACTCGTGCTACTATTTGTTTGTGACTCTGCATATTCTGTGTCAGCCTTGACTTCATCCAAATTCCACAATACAGGAGAACCCTCCTCAAATTCCATTCCCAGAACCTCAACATGCTTGTAAATGGTGTTCACCCATACGTACACACAAGATCCTTGGGCAATATTGTGACATGATGCATTATTATCTCGAACTTCCACAGTTCCAGTGCCAACTATCTCGTTGTTCCGAAGAAGACATACTTTATCTCCAGTATTAAACATATTGTCCTGCACATAAATAATTGTATTATTTATGATATCTGTTTATGCAATATTTCTAAGAAATCTGAATTACGGTTACTTAATAATATGCATATGCAATAATACATAATTATGTTTAGAGATAATATCTCATGTTTGATTAATACAACTGATGGGCGGGATTAATCCCGCCCACGAATCCCTCCGACGAAGAACGGTCGGCGGGATTAATCCCGCCGCCGACTCAACCCCTTCGGAGAGAGTCGGCGGGATTAATCCCGCCTTGGACTCCCTCCGACAAGGAAGAGCCGGTGGGATTAATCCCGCCGCCGACTCAACCCCTTCGGAGAGAGTCGGCGGGATTAATCCCGCCTTGGACTCCCTCCGACAAGGAAGAGCCGGTGGGATTAATCCCGCCGCCTCTTCCTCCTCGGGGGGAGTCCGACGGGATTAATCCCGCCGACTCTCTCCGACGAAGAAGGGAGTCTGGCGGGATTAATCCCGCCGCCGACTCAACCCCTTCGGAGAGAGTCGGCGGGATTAATCCCGCCTTGGACTCCGACAAGGAAGAGCCGGCGGGATTAATCCCGCCGCCTCTTCCTCCTCGGGGAGTCCGGCGGGATTAATCCCGCCGACTCTCTCTGACGAGGAAGGAGTCCGGCGGGATTAATCCCGCCGACTCATCCTCGCAGGAGAGAGTCGGCGGGATTAATCCCGCCGGACTCCCCCCGAGGAAGAAGAGGCGGCGGGATTAATCCCGCCGGCTCTTCCTTGTCGGAGGGAGTCCAAGGCGGGATTAATCCCGCCCACAATTCTTACAACGGGGAATGGGTAGCGGGATTAAACCCGCACATAACTTTCTTCAAAACTATGATTTCAAAGAGATCTCGGGATAAATCCTGTCCCCAAATCTTTAAAACAGGGAAGTGGTGGCGAGATTAATCCCGCCACCCCTTCCCTGCCTCCTAAAATGGTTGGCGGGATTAATCCCGCCGACAACTCTTTCTAATAAATTCTGGTAACTCTTCATCTGTTGAGAAGGTTATCGACGGGATTAATCCCGCCACTCTTTTTCAGTGGCGGAGAAGCATTGCCCGAGAGATGGTGGCGGGATTAATCCCGCCACCTCTTCGAAGAGGCGAAAAAGAAATGGCCGGATTAATCCCGCCGCCCGGTTAACCTAGAAATTAAGTTAAAAGGATATTTAAACGGGATAAATTCCTAACGGAATATATTATAATCCTAATGCATTTCTAAACCCCTAAATTGTAATTTTAAGAGAGAATGTAAGAGAGTGAATCTTAATAAGTATTTTTAAATTTGTTTATAATACTTACTTGTAAACAGCACTGAAGGTGCCGTGCTTTCCTATAAAGAATAGCACCCAATTTAATCTCGCTCATGAGATGATCACTATGAAGAAAAAAGAAGATCTAAAGAGTGAAAAATTCAGAAATGAAGAAACCCTTGTCGGAGAAAGAACCAGATCTGAATTTGAGTGGGAAATTAAATGCATTTTCAAATTTACATGTTAGACCGACAATACATATGTCAGAAATTCAAATTTTTTAAAAAGAACAGAAAATAAAATTTAAGATGAGTTGACACAAATATCCGACACTCTGACATATATACTCTCCAGTTCCAATGAGTATTTTAAAATTGCATTTAATGTTATTCAAGTGATTCAAGCTGTTTAATATTACGAAATTTTAGACTATATTCTACATTCTTAGTATTCAAGTATATTTATATTATATATATATATAAATATATACTATACAATAAATAAATTGATATATTATTATGTATCATTTAAAATATATTCATAGTCTGTTTATTATTATTATTTTCTTAATTACTCGAGTATTTAATTTTCATTTCCTAGTATCAATGGGATATTCTTTATTATTTTATAATATTTGAAGAATATTCTAATATTAACCCTGATTATCATAATTAAATTAGTCTTGTTCTTAATTATTGCAGTAATTATTCTACATTTGTATATATTAATGGGATTTTCTCAATTAATTTGTTATTATTTCAAGAATATTCCTGTGTTAAACCTTATTATCAATATTAAATTAATATATATTATAAAACTATATGACTATATATTAGATAAAATGATGTATTATTATGTATAATTTAAATATGTTCATAGTGTGTATATTAATATCATTTCCTTAATTACTTGAGTAATTAATCTTCTTTATATTAATGGGATATTCTTTATTATTTTATTATTCCAAGAATATTCCAATATTAAACATGATTATGATAATTAATTTAGTTAATTATTTGAGTACTTAATTTACATTTGTATATATTAATGGGATTTTCTCAATTAATTTCTTATTATTTCAAGAATATTTCAATGTTAAACCTTTTTATCAATATTAAATTAATATATATTATTAAAACTATATATGGCTATATATTAGATAAAATCATATATTATTATGTATATTTAAAATATGTTCATAGTGTGTTTATTAATATTATTTTCTTAATTATTCGATGTTTGTTTTGCACACATATATAAACACAATCATAAATTTACACACGCATTACAAGAACTTACAAAAACACATATGCACACACATGCACAACCCTAAACCAAACTGAAGAAATATGTTGCTTCTTTATTGAAAACATCATGTTCAACGCATGTATGATATATGTACTCAATCTATGTGTATGTAACACATTGAATTTACATGTGTAATATTTATATTAAGCTTGTTGGGAGCAAACCCTAAACCCTAAACCCTGTGTATACATGTATGTACAAAAATAATTTTTCAAACTCTCTCTTCACACCATGCATGATCCATCCTAAACCCTAAACCCTAAACCCTAATATGTAACACAATGAATTTACTCATGTAATATGTATGTATGTCTGTGTGTATACACGTGTGTATGTATATATGTGTACTTTGTATGTATATATGTGTACTTTCTGTCTTCTCTCATACATACACACCATGCATGATCCATGTTAATATGTACTGTGTCTCTTCTCTCAAACATACACACCATGCATGATCTATAATATGTACTCGGTCTCTCAAATATTATGTACTAATATGTATGTATGTCTGTGTGTATAATACACACCATGCATGATCCATAATATGTACTGTCTCTTCTCTCTCATATACTATGTATGTATATCTGTGTATAATATGTGTAAGTATATATGTGTACTAATATATGCAATGTGTACAAAAATAATTTTTCAACACTCTCTCTTCTCTCATACATACACACCATGCATGATCCATCCTAAATCCAAAACCCTAAACCCTAAACCCTAAACCCATGTAATATGTATGTATGTCTGTGTGTATACACGTGTGTATGTATATATTATGTGTATTAATATATGCAATGTGTATATATATATTGATACACATGAAACTTTAACACTCTCATGGACACATGATTATATTTTTGGGTGTATGTGATACACCCACGCACACGCACGCGCTAATAATATAATGAAAGAATATTCGTTTAGGGCGAATCTATATTTTATTCTTTTAGGGTTTAAGTATATTCTAAAAGGAATATTCTATTAGGGTTATATATATTTAATTCCTTTAGGGTTTAGGTATATTCTTAGGGTTTCAAGAGGCGGCGGCTGTGAAATCGGCGGCAGCGGCTGTGCACACAGGTGAGATCTGTGTGTGTGTGTGTGTGTATGTATGTATGTATATATGTATAGGAGTGTGCGTATAATTTTATTTATTAGTTTTATCTCTCGCACACACACGCACACTCCTGTGTATGTATGTGTGTGTGGGTGTGTGTTTATTTATCTGTATGATTTTATTTGTTTCGCTCACACACGCATACACACGATATACATATACACATATATATATATATACTTATATACATATATACATACATATATTATGTGTACCAGTATCTATAAATTTTTTTTATTGATCTATCTCTCCCACACACACGCACACTGCTTTACACACACACACACACACACACACACACACACACATATATATATATATATATATAATCAATGCATATTAACAAATAGTATACAACACTAGTTTATATATATGCTTATATATTCACAGACTCTCTATATCTATATACACACATATATATGTGTGTGTTTATCTGTATAATTTTATTTATTTAGTTTTATCTTTCGCACACACATGCACACTCTTGTGTATATATATGGGTGTGTGTGTTTGTTTATCTGTATGATTTTATTTGTTTCGCTCACACGCATACACACGATATACATATACACACATATATTACCTATGTACACACATATATTATGTGTACCAGTACTATATAATTTTATTTATTTATCTATCTCTTGCACACACGTACACTCCTATACATACATACATACATACATATATATATATATATATATATATATATATACAACACACATAATATATGTGTGTGTTTTTATCTGTATAATTTTTTCTTTATTAATTTTATCTCTTGCACACACGCTAAGCCCCTCAAGCGGCGGGATTAATCTCGCCGCTATAGGTTTATAGCCTCGGTGGCAGGATTAATCCCGCCGCTATATGGTTGGGGCCATGGCGGCGGGATTAATCCCGTCGCCGCGGCCCTTCACGCAAGCTATGGGCGGCGGGATTAATCCCGCCGCTCTACGACAAACCGAAGAGCGACGGGATTAATCCCGCCGCCCATGGCCTGCGTGAGGGGCCTCGGCAGCGGGATTAATCCCGCCGCTCACCCATGCCCTGCGCGGAATGCGGCGGGATTTATCTTGCCGGCAATGGCCTGTGTGAAGGCCCTAATGGGCGGGATTAATCCCGCGGATTCCGCACAGAGCATTTATAGGGGATGGGCGGCGGGATTAATCTCGCCGCTCATGAGGCTAACCGAAGAGCCTGCATGAAAGATCCTGCACGGAAGGCTAACCGAAGAGCCTGCATGACATGTCCTGCGCGTAAGGCGGCGGGATTAATCCCGCCGCCCAGGGAATTCACGCAGGACAAACGGCGGGATTAATCCCGCCCCACGCTCAGGCACTTCCGCAGGATATAAGCGGCGGGATTAATCCCGCCCCCACCATCCCTGTTCAAAATGCCGCAGCCAATATATATGTGTGAGCGCATGATTTACGAGAGGGCGGCGGGATTAGTCTCTCCGAACCTTCATTACCCGGTGGCGGGATTAATCCCGCCACCCTTCTTTTTTCCTCCATTGGTATGTTGAATTAATCCCGACTAACTCTGTCTGAGACGGAGAAGGTTTACAAAATACCAATGGAGGGAACTGAGAAGGGTGGTGGGATTAATTTCACCATCCCTTACATGGTGTGCGGGATTAATCCCGCCGCGTACGCATGTCCTGCGCGGAATCGGGCGGGATTTATCCGCCGCCATTGGCCTGCCTGAAGGGCCTAGGCGGCGGGATTAATCCCGCAAGATTTCGCACAGGGCATTGGCGTTCGGCGGGATTAATCCCGCCGACTAAGGCCCGAGTGAAGGGCCTGGGAGGCGGGATTAATCCCGCGATTCGCACAGGGCATTGCGTCGGCGGATTAATCCCGCCGACTAAGGCGAGTGAAGGGCCTGGGGCGGGATTAATCCCGCCGCGCCATTGCCTGCCGAATCGGGGGATTAATCCCGCCGCCATTGGCCTGCTGAAGTGCCTAGGCGGATTAATCCCGCCCGATTCCGCGCAGGGAATTGGCGTCCGGCGGGATTAATCCCGCCGCATAGGGACCGAGTGAAGGCCCTGGGCGGCGGGATTAATCCCGCCGAGTCTTCAATGCCTGTTGGAGGAATGAATCCCGCCACCCTTCCTTTTTCTCCATTGGTGAGTCGGACCAATCCCAAACGTTTCTGTCTGAGACGTAGAAGGTTTAAACATACCAATGGAGAGAATTGGGAAGGGTGGGGAAATTCATTTAACCATCCTTACATGGTGGGCGAGATTAATCCCGCCCCTTTCTGGAGTCACTGAAGGGGTGTGAGAAATAAATCCTGCCCAGTTCTCTCTGAGACCGAGAAGGGTGGCAAGATTAATTCCGCACTCCCGTTCAAGGCCTCCAGAAAGGTGGCGAGATTAATCCCGCCCACTCTTTCAGGAGGCATTGAAGGGGTGGCGAGATTAATCCCGCCGCACCTTCCATGTGAATATATATGTGTATTAGTATATATAAGTTGCATATCTCATTTTATTTACTTTTATCATCTTATCATAATATTTCGAGTAAAAGCTAGGAATCTATGTAAAACTGTCCAGAGCTCACATTTGTGGTGGTTCTAAAACGAAATGTTATCTTTCTTTTGCACTAACACAAATGTGAGCTTCGGACAGTTAATTACGTCTACTTCTCTCTGTGTATTATTTTTGTATATTCGGGTTTATACAAGTGTGTGTGCGTTTTTATATATTTATTTATAGTGTATTATTTTGCAGAAGGACGATTTGATCAAACAAGGAGATCGAGTCATTAGTATGGAGTCGTCGTCAAATTCTGGGTAAGAATTAAAATAAAATCTGTTATACTCGGATACTTGAACTAATCATTTTTGTATTCAGATGTGGAATTGAGGTGACATTAAAGACAAGAGCAGGAGAAGAGATGGGCAGGGGGATTCTGGAATCAACTTGGCCATATTTTAAGATAAATGGGAAGCGCATTGGAGCAACCATGGTTGCTGTCAAATTAACCTCTGTCACATCTCATGGACAAGCAAAACAATGGAAAGTAGATTCGCTAGTCAAGCACCCGAAAGCAGGCTGCGAACCCAGATTGGACGATGCTCGACACATATGCCTTGTTCCATCCAATGTCACGTTCTCGGATCCAGAGGTCGTCAGTTACAACATTAATTTCGGGTGGTTTTGTCGACTTGTGGATAATGACGTTCACGTGTTCACTAATGATGTTGACCTTGGAGTTCTTCTTCAACTCAACGAAAGCCCATCTATGGAGGGGATCCATCTGGATGTCTACTTCGAAATCTTCAGACTCATCGAGTAGGTGTATTGTCAGGAGATATTGCTTCACAATACAGAAAATCAGCAAGTGGAGCAATCTTCCCTCTTCACATTGAAGAAGAACACAGCGACATCATAAGGAGATTGAGAGGTGGCTCGGTCTCAGGTTCTCTACAGATCACGTTCAATTTGCTTAGGAGCTTTGGGAGCTGGAAGAGTGTACAGAACACTAGAACAGCTGCAGTCGGGGATCACACATGTTGATTCGGATCGCAAAAGAAAATCATCAATCGTTTTGTCAGCTGCACCTGTGGCATCTCATGCTGCAATAAGTCACAAGGAAATGATGTTGGATGATAAGATTTATCCTTGTAGGGTTAAATATTGCAGCGTCAACCCAAACTTCAATTACAGGCCACTCAACCAGGAACGTGTAGCTGAGCTCATGGAGAAGATGAAGGACGACAATTCTTATACCGTTCCACATAATGCTGTTTTGTGTCCATACTATGAAAGAAGGAAGGGCGCTGACAAAGTCTGGATCACAACACCAGAACAACTCATGAAGATTCAGACGGAGAATAAAAATCTATCAAGTACTACATCATTAGTGGCCAGCACACAATAACGGCAGCCCAACGACTTCTCGAGAACACAACAAAGGAACGATGGCAACAAAACTTTCCGAGCATACCCGTGAGAAGCTGACAAAAAGATCGGCGTTTTTAGCTAAGCCGAATCTCACAATCGAGCAGTACCATAAGTTATCGGCGGAATGGGACGCTGCCGACACCAACCACTACAACAGCAAAATATGGGAGAAGTTTAAACACACGCGAGCCGTGTGGGAATCTCTTCAGCGACCACAAAGAGCTACCGCAGGGAATACACAATCTGCGGAATACCGGGTAAGCAAATTGTTTGGGCGGGATTTATCTCGCCGGTATATTAATCTGTCTTTTTCCTCAGAGAGTTGAAGAAATTGCAGCAGTTGATTTTGCCCAGGTGGGCGGGAAGGAAACATCCTTTCTGATGATGTTGATTTCTTGCCCCGAAGATAAGATCTTTGCCAAATGGTTGGGGATTATGGAATCCTTTTCAAAAGGAACACTGAAGAAGAAGCAGACAAGTGAAGGGGAGCCCTCAGAAAAGTCTGCAAAGAAACCCAGTAAGACGCCGAAGGCTAAGTCTGTTCAATCTACAAAGGATGTAGACAACGATTTCAAGCTCACATGGTTGAAGCCTTTAAATGGAACAACGATGGAGGAGATGGAAGTCTTGGCTGATTTGGTGATCGATGGCAAACTACAAATTAATAACAGCAGCCCAACCTCTCTTTTTCATCTCAAGGCAATGGAGTTGAAGACGGTCAGGCATTTCAAGGAGTGGTTGGGAATACACTGCCACAAACTGGGTTGGACCTCGACTTCAACATATGAAGAGGTCAGCAAATATTTGCATGTGACGAACGATGATATGCTTGTCGAATGGGTGAACCAATTGGAAGATCTGGGCAAGAATCTATTGCACACCAACGCCAAAAAGGAGAACATTGGGATGACGCCTTCTCTTATGGCAGTCCTTCAGCAGCGGAGAACCATTAAAGGAGGATGCTACAAATCATAAAGCCCTACAGATGTTTGTTGTTAGATTCGGAGACTTTATGGGTAACATCACTGCTTGTAGGAAACCGTTTCAATTGTTCGTGATGGATCGGCGGGTGTCAAAAATCTTTCGACAGATAGGGCACTAGAGGATCTGGTGGAGAAACTTAGCCGTGCAAGCATATACATAGAAGGTATTATTATTGAATTCATGCTTGCGCTCTTCACTGATACCTACTTTTTCAGGTATTTATTTCTTGATTCTTGCTCATGTCACCGATACTTTTGCCTTTGCCTTCGCCAAGAAGAATAGACATCGTGGACAGGATTTTATATGAACGATGCTAATCCCAAGTGCATTGATACCGTTGTTCACTTGGTTGTTAGGAATGCGCCAAACAATTTCAAGCTTCCAAATGACTGGCCAGGCATCTATTGCACTCCAACGGCCCTGAACCTCCATCCGATCACCGATAGTATGAGTGACGTATTCGACAATGTACGTTATCCAAACATTACAAGTCAAGCGGCACGGAGCATCGTCAACTTGATTAGGGGTCCTCACAGTGATGCGTGGGTTTTTGACTACTGCACTAGGGGTCCGTCTTGAAGGAGTGTTACCTTCGGCATACATGTGTTTGCCGTTGAAAAGGATAAGACCATGGTTGAGGACCTGAACAAGTGGATAGATTGGGTCTCAACTGAGTACCCCAACGATTCCATAAAGGCGTATTTGAGAAAGTTCCCTCCAGATAAGTGCGATAGCTCTGAAGGTGAATCTGGTTCAATCTCGGAGTCTGAGAACGAACTTCAATCAGATATTAGACCGAAAGTTATCTCGAGGAGTACAGAAATTCGCACACTCCAGGACCCATGGAAACATCAATAGAAGATGCAGAAGATCTTGAAC
Organism: Selaginella tamariscina; assembly: GCA_003024785.1. NCBI lineage: Eukaryota > Viridiplantae > Streptophyta > Lycopodiopsida > Selaginellales > Selaginellaceae > Selaginella > Selaginella tamariscina. Next base: position 48,246 of record PUQB01000701.1, read on the forward strand.
CATCTCACAAGCGGCTTAGACCTTCTTCGCCTCACTCAGAAGGTAATAGCGAAGAAGAATTGATAATGAATTGATAGAGTGACGAATAGTTGTAAATGAGTGTAACATAAGGCATTTTTGTATTTCTTTTATTTGTACAGAAAATAAATTCTCAAGGATTAATGAAGCTTTTAGTTCAAACATGGGTCACACATTAACAAGGTAAATAATATACCTTGATAATTTTAAGGTCAGCTAATTATCATTTTGCAGATGTAATGAAATAATTGAGAACATGGATTTTCATCATTTGCCATGAGGTAAGAGAGGGTTTGGCGACAATTTCTTGTGCCACATGTCAGAATGACAGAGTTCATGCAGGAAATGGATAATAATGCAGCTCAAACATCGTTACCATGGGGGCCCTTTATCATCATTTTATTGGCTTCAGTTCCGAAATCAATTTCTTCAGCGCATGCAATATCTGAATCTTGTAAGGATGATGTACAATTAAATGATGAAGGATAGGCAACGAGATAGTGGCAACGGATAAATGTGAAAGGGAGCAAACAAGTGATTTGCAAAGTATTCAAGAAGCAACGCCATCTCATGTTACTCATGGCCATATTGTGTTGTTGGATGTCAATGGTGTTCTGCTTCATCGACAAAGGCCCCAGGATAGAAAAACAGAAATCAAACAAGGAGATTTCATTCCTTGTCGATATGATATTATTTTTCGTCCAGGGTTGGATCGTCTCTTTCAAAAGCTTAAGGAGATGGGTGGCTTGTGGGATTTGGTCATGCATGCAGATTCATAACTTAACACCGATGTTGAATTTTACTTAAGAAACATTGTAGTGTTGCAGAAGAGGTGATTCGTAAAGATTGGATTTTTGACCAGCGAATATGTCATAACCTCTCGAATTTCAGAATATAAGAAAGGAAAGTAAGCCATACTTCTTTAAGAATGAAAGAATAATTGGGACTCATGGGAGATCAGTCGCTTAAGGATAACGAAGAATGCACATATTTAGTAGTAGACGACTCTCCTCAGAAGGCTATGCTCAACCAAAACATTGCTTGTATTCATCCAATCACTTTCGATCCATATTCTGATACCGATATCATGGATGAGCTAGTGAACTACTTGGATACGTGCCTCAGAAAGAAGAATCTCGAAAATTTTTGTGAGCAGTATCCACCGTATCATACATTTCCTGAAGCTTTTCTTTCTCGTGATATTAAATTTTATAAAATGAAGGATAGCAACCAGGCGCTTTATAATATTATTCTTAACGAACGTCAGTTTTTAGATGAGCCTTTATGCAGACCTTCTCTTATCACATCTTATGTATTAACAAGGATGGCAACTCCAATTGCATTCGTGAGAGTGTTAGTGGTGGCAACAACATCAAGATATTGACCAAAATGATTTGATTAATCCGGAGAGTGATGATTAGACAAAATGAAAAGATTTCTTTGTATGATAGAAAGAAAGTATTTATAAAAAAATTAAAATGTTGATAAGAAAATGATTTCATTTGTAATTATGTTGATAGTATTTCTTCATTATTGTAAACTATTTTTAGAATATATGAATATTTTAAGATATTTTAGGAATATTCCTTACTAAGTAAGGTTATTGAAGGATTAATTAATTAATTAATTAATATTTAAGGCTTAATTACATATTAATTAAATGATTAATTAATAATTAAAACTTAAGTATTAATTAGTAATTTTATTTTTCCTATTTTCACGTATCATGCCCACTTTAGTTACAACGTGCATTTAATGTCTTATCATAGATTTTTTATAATTTCTTTATAACAATATGATATTTTATTTATAAATTACCTAGATATATTTAAGCTTTAACATGTAAAGATTTGTAAAAATATATTAAATATTATTTTTAACGTTATGAAAAGATTATGATAACTTTACAAAAATTAACAACAAAAAATCAATCAAGAACAAAGTGGGAATACACATAAAATATTTGAAGTGATGTTTTGAAGATCACTTCAAAAATAGTTTGAGTTACTATAATACTTTAATTATTTTTCAAAGGTAAGAGAATTATAACGTTTCACACTTAATCGTTAAACCATTACTTAAAAACTTAAATAAGTTACTATAAGGGTTGTGTGAATGGGCCCTTATTAACATTTAAAATGTAATCCCTATTATCAAAAACATCAGTGTTAAAATAAAGAATTGTATAATTTGTTTTTAATCCACAAAGTTTAATGTTATTACAGTAAGTGCTGTTTGTTATTATTTTAAATTTTATTTATTAAATGTTAGCATAAATTTAAAATAGTATATAATTTCGTTCAAGTAGATACAAAAATGTAAAAGCACGCTTGATCATAAAAATATTTAAATTATAAAGACGGGATTTGAAGCTTTCCGTATTTAAGGTTCAGGTGAGTGGTCAGCAAAATAACAAAAGACAATATGAATACCTTTATAGCTACATAAATGAAATTTATTATCTTAAATTATGTAAGTTTAAAAGCTTTCTAAATATGTTTAGGTTAAGATGAATCTAATAAAACTAACAAACGGATTAATACTTTCTTTTATATATACATTTATTTTTAAGAAATTTAAAGAGAAAAGTAACTCGTGAACATAGTAAATTTGGACTAAATTGTTGTATAACTTGTTCATTAAATTAAGCATAGCTATATTAAACGTAATTAATCGCCATCCTTCGAGTAGCAAGAGCAACCAAATCAAGAAGCACGGTAGACGTCATAGTCATCTTGCCTTCCTCCATATTAACGTCCTCAACAGGAATCCAATGGAATGCCTGCAACAATCCAGCTATGACAAATGATATGGTTCGCATTGCCAAAGGATAACCAACACATATACGCCTCCCTGATGAGAATGGTATCAACTGAAAATGCTGCCCAGTGACAGAAACGTCGGATCCAAGAAAACGCTCTGGACGAAACACATGTGGTTCTGTCCAGTAAGCTTCGTCCTGACCCATTGCCCATATATTCACCAGCACCTTACAACCCAGGAATTACATATTTAGCCAGCTTTACCTCATTTGGGTTGTAATGAGGGACACCCAATGGAACAGCTGGGTGTAACCTCATTGCTTCTTTGACAATCGCTTGAATGTATGGTAAATTCGGAAGGTCTTCTCACTTACAATACGTGTGGTTTACAACGGCGTCAAGCTCTTCTTGAGCTTTCCTCATCACCACTGGATGACGTATTATTTCTGCCATTGCCCAGTCAAGTGTAGTGGCGCTTGTCTCTAACCCAGCAACAATCATGTCCTGTGTCGAATAAAAATGTGTTATAACTTATATCTATATTTAAACTACACTAACTTACTGTAAGCAAGGCAACCATGGAGACGTGTGAATCTCATCTCCCATTGATATGAGGACATCTATGAAATCCTGACAAACAGTTGTTTGAGCGTTCCGTCGTCGGTGCTGCTCAATCTCCTGGTCGAGTATAGACTTCAGACATATAACGTACTTATTCATGGTTTTGTATGCTCCATGTAAATCCAACCAATCCAGCATGGGAAACAATTCTCCAATGTTCAGATTCAGTAACTGAGGCACCATCGAATCGACCATCTCGATAACTTGTGGATGTTTCTT
>PUQB01000701.1:53253-120229 GCA_003024785.1 Selaginella tamariscina
AGGAGTGTGCGTGTGTGTGCCAAAGATAAAACTAATAAATAAATAAAATTATACAGATAAACACACACATATATATGTGTGTATATAGATATATAATCTATAGAGAAAGAGAGAGAGTCTGTGAATATATAAGCATATATATAAACTAGTGTTGTATGTATGTATATATGTATATAGGTATATATATATGTGTATATGTATATTGTGTGTATGCGTGTGTGAGCGAAACAAATAAAATCATACAGATAAACAAACACACACACACACACATATACATACACAGGAGTGTGCGTGTGTGTGCGAGAGATAAAACTAATAAATAAATAAAATTATACTGATAAACACACACATATATATGTGTGTATATTATGAATATATAAGCATATATATAAACTAGTGTTGTATACTATTTGTTAATATGCATTGATTATATATATATATATATATATATATATATATATATATATCTGTGTGTGTGTGTGTGTGTGTGTAAAGCAGTGCGCGTGTGTGTGGGAGAGATAGATCAATAAAAAAAAATTTACAGATACTGGTACACATATATATATATATATATATATATATATATATATATATATATATATATATATATATATATATATATATATATCGTGTGTGTGTGTGTGTGTGTGTGTGTGTGTGTGTGTGTGTGTAAAGCAAGATCAATAAAAAAAATTTACAGATACTGGTACACATAATATATGTATGTATATATGTATATAGGTATATATATATATATGTGTATATGTATATCGTGTGTATGCGTGTGTGAGCGAAACAAATAAATCATACAGACACATATACATACACAGGAGTGTGCGTGTGTGTGCGAGAGATAAAACTAAGAAAAAAAATTATACGCACACTCCTATACATATATACATACATACACACACACACACACACAGATCTCACCTGTGTGCACAGCCGCCGCCGCCGATTTCACAGCCGCCGCCTCTTGAAACCCTAAGAATATACCTAAACCCTAAAGGAATTAAATATATATATCAACCCTAATAGAATATTCCTTCTGAGAATATACTTAAACCCTAAAAAGAATAAAATATAGATTCGCCCTAAACGAATATTCTTTCATTATATTATTAGCGCGTGCGTGTGTGTGAGTGTATCACATACACCTCAAAAATATAAATCATGCAGGGATTTAACATGTGTGTGTCCATGTACACATTGCATATATTAATACACATAATATATACATACACACGTGTATACACACAGACATACACACATATTACATGGGTTTAGGGTTTAGGGTTTAGGGTTTTGGATTTAGGATGGATCATGCATGGTGTGTATGTATGAGAGAAGAGAGAGTGTTGAAAAATTATTTTTGTACACATTGCATATATTAGTACACATATATACTTACACATATTATACACAGATATACATACATAGTATATGAGAGAAGAGAGACAGTACATATTAATATGGATCATGCATGGTGTGTATTATACACACAGACATACATACATATTAGTACATAATATTAGAGAGACCGAGTACATATTATAGATCATGCATGGTGTGTATGTTTGAGAGAAGAGAGACAGTACATATTAACATGGATCATGCATGGTGTGTATGTATGAGAGAAGACAGAAAGTACACATATATACATACAGAGTACACATATATACATGCACACGTGTATACACACAGACATACATACATATTACATGAGTAAATTCATTGTGTTACATATTAGGGTTTAGGGTTTAGGGTTTAGGGTTTAGGGTTTAGGGTTTGCTCCCAACAAGCTTAATATAAATATTACACATGTAAATTCAATGTGTTACATATACACAGATTGAGTACATATATCATACATGCGTTGAACATGATGTTTTCAATAAAGAAGCAACATATTTCTTCAGTTTGGTTTAGGGTTGTGCATGTGTGTGCATATGTGTTTTTGTAAGTTCTTGTAATGCGTGTGTAAATTTATGATTGTGTTTATATATGTGTGCAAAACAAACATCGAATAATTAAGAAAATAAAATTAATAAACACACTAGGAACATATTTTAAATTATACATAATAATATATGATTTTATCTAATATATAGCCATATATAGTTTTAATAATATATATTAATTTAATATTGATAAAAAGGTTTAACATTGAAATATTCTTGAAATAATAAGAAATTAATTGAGAAAATCCCATTAATATATACAAATGTAAATTAAGTACTCAAATAATTAACTAAATTAATTATCATAATCATGTTTAATATTGGAATATTCTTGGAATAATAAGAAAATAATAAAGAATATCCCATTAATATAAAGAAGATTAATTACTCAAGTAATTAAGGAAATGATATTAATATATATATTATTAAAACTATATATGACTATATATTAGATAAAATGATGTATTATTATGTATAATTTAAAATATGTTCATAGTGTGTATTAATTTAATATTGATAAAAAGGTTTAACATTGAAATATTCTTGAAATAATAAGAAATTAATTGAGAAAATCCCATTAATATATACAAATGTAAATTAAGTACTCAAATAATTAACTAAATTAATTATCATAATCATGTTTAATATTGGAATATTCTTGGAATAATAAGAAAATAATAAAGAATATCCCATTAATATAAAGAAGATTAATTACTCAAGTAATTAAGGAAATGATATTAATATATATATTATTAAAACTATATAATGACTATATATTAGATAAAATGATGTATTATTATGTATAATTTAAAATATGTTCATAGTGTGTATTAATTTAATATTGATAATAAGGTTTAACACATGAATATTCTTGAAATAATAACAAATTAATTGAGAAAATCCCATTAATATATACAAATGTAGAATAATTACTGCAATAATTAAGAACAAGACTAATTTAATTATGATAATCAGGTTTAATATTAGAATATTCTTCAAATATTAATAAAATATTAAAGAATATCCCATTGATACTAGGAAATGAAAACTAAATACTTGATTAATTAAGAAAATAATAATAATAAACAGACTATGAATATATTTTAAATGATACATAATAATATATCAATTTATTTATTGTATAAGTATATATTTATATATATATATATATATAAATATACTTGAATACTAAGAATGTAGAATATAGTCTAAAATTTCGTAATATTAAACAGCTTGAATCACTTGAATAACATTAAATGCAATTTTAAAATACTCATTGGAACTGGAGAGTATATATGTCAGAGTGTCGGATATTTGTGTCAACTCATCTTAAATTTTATTTTCTGTTCTTTTTTAAAAATTTTGAATTTCTGACATATGTATTGTCGGTCTGACATATAAATTTGAAATTGCATTTAATTTCCCACTCAAATTCAGATCTGGTTCTTTCTCCGGCAAGGGTTTCTTCATTTCTGTATTTTTCACTCTTTAGATCTTCTTTTTTCTTCATAGTGATCATCTCAGGAGCGAGATTAAATTGGGTGTTATTCTTTATAGGAAACCACGGCGCCTTCAGTGCTGTTTACAAGTAAGTATTATAAACAAATTTAAAAATACTTATTAAGATTCACTCTCTTACATTCTCTCTTAAAATTACAATTTAGGGTTTAGAAATGCATTAGGATTATAATATATTCCGTTAGGGATTTATCACGTTTAAATATCCTTTTAACTTAATATTCTAGGTTAACTGGGGCGGCGGGATTAATCCGGCCATTTCTTTTTCGCCTCTTTGAAGAAGTGGCGGGATTAATCCCGCCACCATCTCCGGGCAATGCTTCTCCGCCACTGAAAAAGAGTGGCGGGATTAATCCCGTCGATAACCTTCTCAACGGTTGAAGAGTTACCAGAATTTATTAGAAAGAGTTGTCGGCGGGATTAATCCCGCCAACCATTTTAGGAGGCAGGGAAGGGGTGGCGGGATTAATCTCGCCACCACTTCACTGTTTTAAAGATTTGGGGACAGGATTTATCCCGAGATCTCTTTGAAATCATAGTTTTGGAGATAGTTATGTGCGGATTTAATCCCGCCACCCATTCCCCGTCGTAAGAATTGTGGGCGGGATTAATCCCGCCTTGGACTCCCTCCGACAAGGAAGAGCCGGCGGGATTAATCCCGCCGCCCTTCCTCGACGAGGAAGGGAGTCCGGCGGGATTAATCCCGCCGACTCTCTCCGGCGAGGATGAGTCGGCGGGATTAATCCCGCCGGACTCCCTTCCTCGTCGGAGAGAGTCGGCGGGATTAATCCCGCCGGACTCCCCCGAGGAGGAAGAGGCGGCGGGATTAATCCCGCCGGCTCTTCCGTCGGGGGAGTCCAAGGCGGGATTAATCCCGCCGACTCTCTCCGAAGGGGTTGAGTGGCGGCGGGATTAATCCCGCCGACTCTCTCGAAGGAGTCGCGGCGGGATTAATCCCGCCCATCAGTTGTATTAATCAAACATGAGATATTATCTCTAAACAAATTATGTATTATTGCATATGCATATTATTAAGTAACCGTAATTCAGATTTCTTAAAAATATTGCAAAACAGATATCATAAATAATACAATTATTTATGTGCAGGACAATATGTTTAATATGGAGATAAAGTATGTCTTCTTCGGAACAACGAGATAGTTGGCATTGGAACTGTGGAAGTTCGAGATAATAATGCATCATGTCACAATATTTCCCAAGGATCTTGTGTGTACGTATGGGTGAACACCATTTTCAAGCATGTTGAGGTTCTGGGAATGGAATTTGAGGAGGTTCTCCTGTATTGTGGAATTTGGATGAAGTCAAGGCTGACACAGAATATGCAGAGTCACAAACAAATAGTAGCACGAGTTTACCAGATGATGGCTTACCTGCTGTGATGGATGAGGTGATTCTCTTTCTTCGTGAGATTGAAGTCGGAAGAGGCATCATCGCAGCTATAAATCCAATGGAAGCAGTGTCAGAAGAGAAACTAGGGTCCGACTTCGTGGGTGTAGTTGTGACAGAGGTTTCACCTAATGGCACATTGTATCCTGGATCCCTCGTGAGGTGGCGAACATCTGAATTAAGACGGCAAGATGGTTCAACATATTCTGGGTTGGATTTCAATAATAACAACCCGGAAGAACAACTCATATTTGAAGAGGTTCCTTGCATTGGTCCTATTGTAAGAAAAAGGCGATTCATGGGTTGTAGATCTTCCCCTGCAAGTTTCAGCAAGAGGGTAAAGATGGATCCTACATCTTCCGAAAGTGTTACGAGCATTTCCACGATTGACTGTTGCAAGAAGAAGTGTTGTCAGATGGCAGACCGGAATGAAATTACCCAATGTAGACATGTCTTTCGTATGCTCACCCAAAAGCAAAGGCATGAGTTTGTATATGCTGCACTAACTGGGTGTATTGATGGAATGGCCTCGGACACAGGTTATCAGAGTACATCCATGGTATTTAATAAGGTGCCATCTGCTTCAAAGCTTGGTACAGTATATACGGGATCCCAAAGACCACGTTCTACCGTCGGAGGGATGAGTGGCTAGATGGAGCGCGAACCTCAGTTCATGGGAACACTGGCTTGGTCAAAACCCGCTCTCACATCATGGCAGCCATAGAGATACTCAAGGCTTTTGTGGAAGCGAATGCAGACAGATGCCTCACAAATGCCGAACCACAAATGCAGGGTCAGGGAAAATCTCAAGGTTTTACCTTCAATCTACACTCAATTGAAACTGTGTGAACATGTGAACAAGTGCCTCAGTTTGATGGGGCTCCAAGCAATCTGCACTGGTACCTTCAACAACATATGGAATACTCATTTTAAGGATGTGGAGATTGCAAAACACTCTAGCTTTTCTAAGTGTGACACTTGTACATCATTGAAGGCTGCAGAGGCTTGTGCAAAAACCTTGGTGGAGATCACTACCATTCAAAGGAAGATGGAGGCCCACATGATTGCACAACAAACTTGTCGGTCTCAGTACTATGCACACCGCATGCTTTCTGTGTCACGCCCATCAGAGTATCTGTGCTTGATCCATGACAAGATGGATCATTCAAAGACCAGCATTCCAAAGCTCTTTGCAACACCAAAGTGCCTTGGAAATGTCATGAAACTTCCGATTTCTTTAACAGGTGTGCTAACACATGGACACGGTTGTGAGTCATATGGACACTTTTCACTTCCACATTGGTCTAGCGACTCCAATTTCACTATTGGGTCGTAGCCATGTGTTTCAGAAACCTTGAAGCCCACTCTCAGACAAATCCTATCAGTGATCTCAAAGTGAAGAAACAACACCTTCAACCTTTACATAATGCTCTCATGAACACGTCTGCACTTGAGGCTACTTGGGAATATGAGAGGCATTGTCAGCAACCTGCACAAAAAACAGATGGCCCTGTTGAGAGTTCAGGTTCAGTGGAGGGATCTAGCTCAAATAGTGTACATGTGTCCTCAACATCAAATAAGCTTCCTCGTCATTTGCTTTTACAGATGGATAATTGTGCAGGCGAGAACAAAAATAGGTAAATCATTTTACTTAAGGGTTTCTCAAGCTCATACTTACTTTTATTTTCTAGATATGTGCTAGCTACTTGTCAATGCTTGTTGCCAAAGGTGTGTTTGAAACAATCACGCTCAGTTTCCTTATGGTTGGTCACACTCATGAAGATATTGATGCGTTCTTCAGCAAGGTCTCCAACTCTACAAAAAGGACAAGTGCACTTACCTTACCGCATATGATGAATCTTTTGAAAATTGCATCTCCAAAAAAGTTGTGCTTTGCTTGTGACTGAGGTGCCAGACTTCAAAAAATTTCTCAAGGAGTATATAAAAGAAGGGAGTGATTCTTTAGTTGGTCACCTTGTGCCGCTACAATTCTTTTTCTCCATACGAGATGGTTATACCTATTATGCAGTACAAGTTACGGCCATCAGAGCAGGAGTGGTTACCGAAAGAGGGCTTAATGCTCTTCAAAAGTGGAGAGGATGGAAAGCCACTTCTCCCAGAAGGACAACCAGACCCTATTCCATTGAGTGCCCAGCTCAAGGAACAAGAGGTTATTATTGAATGGCATCAAAAATATGTGGCATGGGTTCAAAAATCGATGCCAAAGAATTCTGATAAGGCAAACTGGTTACTCAGAACTATATAAGCATGTGGTCAACTATTGGGAGACTGTTGTTCGAGAGTTGGAAGGGCCTACTGTCACAAGTACAGAATTGCAACACCCTTTTGGCCTAAAACAAGGTGGCGAGAGGAGATTGAAATGACATCACTGAGCACAGACGACATAGAAGCCAGTAGTGATGTGGAAGTGCAAACCCCACACTTTGTTGGACAAAGGAACCAAAAACCTAAAGCATACTTTGATTGTTGCAAGGATCTTCAAAAACTAATGATGGTTCTCATTACTCCAGATGCGTCATTAATCAGCCTATTTGGATGGGTCAAATTATCGACACACCTGAAGTAATCACAAAAAATAGTATTGTTAAGGTTGCATGGTTCAAACCACAAAAAGGCGACACGAGAAGGAGAGCGAAAGATATAATGGATGCCTAGAGAAAACATGGTCTCCCAATCAAAAAGGACCCAGCATGTTTTATAAATGTTAAATCCATTCGATATGGGTGGATGTCAAGAAGCGTTGATAAAGTCACGATTAACAAAACTGCAAGGGAATGTATTGTTTTCTGAAGCTTAAAGCAATTACAAAAATTATAAAATATCATATATTTAATATTCATAATATTATTATAAACTCTTTAATAATAGTACCAAATTGTATACTTAACTATATAAATTTAAAAATGATATGGAAGATTGACTATATTATTATAGGATTTTATATATATATTATTACTACTCAAAATTTTTAATTAATAATGTTATATTTAAATATTAATATTTTAATAACACAACATCAATATTTATATAATGTACCTCTTATGCTCTTCCTTAATTGTTATATTAGGCAATATATTATATAATTTAATACATTCTACTTTTTAATGTTATTAATTTTGTTCAATGAATGCTATAATTTATTAAAGGGTAGAATACAAAATAGAATATTCTAAAGAATATTCTCTTTTCAAACATATATTCTAAAGAATATTCCTTTAATATTAGAAAATGCTAATTAAATAGCTAAAATTGCTAATTATTAGGAAATGGGACTATAGCCATGCCCATTTTAGTTACAACTTGCATATATGCACCTTTCATTACTAACATGAATACAAAAGACAAAGTGTAGAGAACCTTTATCTCCTGCTAGAACTTCAAATGGAGACCCCTTCTCCTGTTAAAACTTCTTGTTGAGACCCTTCTGGAGACTCCTTCTCCCTTGCCCTAACTACTCCTTAACTACTCTCCCTCTCGCCACGTCATCCTTTTCCTTACGAGATTTTCTTTCTTTTCCTTTTTCTTTTTCTTACTCACCTTTTCCTCTCGGTAAGGATTTTCCTCCTTCACAGCCTTTCCTTCCTTTTTCTTACTCACCTTTTCTTCTCGGTAAGGATTTTCCTCCTTCACAGCCTTTCTTTCCTTTCCTTACGCACCTTTTCCTCTCGGTAAGGATATTCCTCCTTCACAGCCTTTCCTTCCATGCTTACTACAGAACTTCCTACCCTTATTCTCTCCACAGTAGGATGTCCTATGCTCCTAATATTTTACCTTTAACACTGCCCCCTCCTTATTTGTTGCTGTGTCCTCACGGCAACTATCCTATTCCTTCCTTTGGATGTTTATCTTCATGGTACTGTGGATTCTCTCCTTTATACTTCCAAAAGTTGTTCTTCACTTTCCTAAGTTCTTGGTTGATACCTTAAGTTGCAACACTTTGCTTTCCGTAACTTGTATAAAATGTAATATTAATATTGCAGTTATATGGATCTGTAATATTGAACAACACACTGTGCTTGGGATTGTTTCTGACGATCGTGGCCGCTCGTGGTCTGGTGTGGGATTTTAGCTCGGAAGTGTTGATAATGGCCTTGGCAACAATTGCAACAGGTATAATCGGGGGAATATTCACCACTATACCACTGTTCATGGCTTCTGTACCTTCCTGTTTTACCCTCTCTCCTTGGCCATTTTGTATACCTTCGGTGGGATCCCGATCGTGTTCGTAACTATGGATATAATACTATAGGGTTCATAATTAAATTTTATAGTTGCATAATTAATTTCATGGCATCCCCTCTTGTAAATATTCAATGCTTATATGTTGTTTGTAACAACCATTGCTATGAATTAATTGTCTTTGCGCTTTTGATATTGGTAATTTAGTTATGTTCATAAGTTCGAATGTTAATATTCTTACACTTAAAAAAGCTTTGAAGGGAAGGAAACCAATGATCTATAATCATACTAAAAGATATGGTAAAAAGGAAATCCGACCTCTTGTTTTAAAAGGATATGACTAGTTAAATGGATTAGATGATCAGGAAGAAGTAAAAATCCTGAAAGCATATCCTAACTTGAAGGTCTTAACAGATATTGACCTTCACGTAGTTTGAAAGAAAAGAAAACAGTTCAGCAGAAGGAAAACGACATACCTAAATTACAGGAAAAGTTTTATAAGGCAATCCTGTATAAGATTGATTTGCAGGAACAATCTTCAGAGTATACATATGTTATACCACAGATCCTTTAAATCAAGTGAATATAAACACAGAAAATAAGCTAAAGGAACATGAAGGAAAAAACTATTCAGGAACAGGAAAAGAAAGCAAATCCCGATCCTAAGGAACATGTGTAACTCATTAATTTTTTAATGTTGAACATTTGTTTCTTTTTTAAGTTGCAACTTATATAATGTATAAATTTGTGTGTGTAAGATAATGATAAAAATATGTATGAAACTTTTAAAATAAATATATAATTATACTCACCATTTCTTTGTAATTTGTAATTATGAATAAAGATAGAATGTAGCGTGTTACTATGAATGTGCAACACATTATGTATTATATATTAAAATTTATGTTATAATAATCAATATATATTTTGAACTTAAAAATATAAATAAAACCAATTTAAGAAAATTTATTGCTTTATAAGTAATAATACAATTTTAAAATACAAGTTTATTTAATATATTTATTATTTAATTATAGTATTTGAACTTGTATATATGATTATTTGTTAAGCTATATAATTTATATGTATTTTTACTTAAAAATTGTTTTAGGAATTTTAGAAATATATAATGTTTTAAATCATATTTAAGATAGAAAGGCATACCTTTTATTATGTATTTACATTATATATATGAGTATTTGTCAAGCTATACAATATATATGTGTGTGTGATGAGGTATATATTTGAAATGTTTTTATTAAATTAAAAGTTTAAAAATGAGTCAAATACTCTAATTTATATTGAGTATATGTAATTTCATTTTGTAATATTTGAAATCCTCAAAATGCTCTTAGACTTGTTAATTATTCTCTTTTAAGTTCTAAATAAGTATGGAAGATTGCATATGCAAAAATAATTTTTTTCCAATTGAGGATAATACATTTTCTTTCAAAGGCAGCGCACTACCATTATGCTATGGAAACTTATTTATTAATGTTTTCTTTAATACAAATATTCAAAGCTTGTTAATTAATTTTTTTCATCTCTTACAAGTTTAGTCCCAATTTAGTGTCAGTCATGTATGCAAATATTATATGTATAAATATGTGCTTGTAGTGTGTTCTCATAAATTGTTTGTGTTAAGATTCCATAGTTTAACACACATATTATATGTAAAGTATGTGCATACATGTACAAGACGTTCTGAACGTACTCAACGTATTCAACCCGTACAAATTGAGTATGTAAAAACAAATTGACGGACGCGTTCGGGAATTTTAACCTAACATGATTAAGAAATGTTTAACTAATAATTAATTAACTTTAAACACATTTTATTTAAATCAAAAAACCACTTTTACAGCACACTCATTCTTCCCCTCCCTCTTCGTCCATCAGAAAATCTAAATCACTTTCATCCTCCTCAACAACCTCAGATGCTTCTACTGCCAAAACACCTTCATCAACAAGCTTCTGAATTTCCAAATCTTTTTAATATATTTGGATCTTTTAAAATATACAGAATCTTTGTTGCAGTATTTGCACATCTAGCTACTTTGGCCACATCCCTTAGCATAGGAAGAGCCTTGCACGGTGTGTTCATCCCAAAGATTGCTCCATTTCCGCTTCATCATGCTAAACAGCAAAAGATTCTATATTTTAAAAGATCCAATATATTATAAAAGATTCAAAATATTTTAAAAGATTCTGTATTTTGCCTTGAGAAGGTTACGTACACAACCTGTACATGTTCGGGTATGCGCGTTCAAAAGAATGCTAATAAAGACCCGAACGCGTTCGAGTACAAGTATAAGTTTGTGGCAAGTAACAGATTAAGAAGGTTGTGATTATGACTTTTATTTCATTACCCTGTATTTAGCACATAATTACACTAGTGGTCGCTCTTGTTTTGAGGTTCTTAGTTTGGAAATTTTGATTGATGCCAAGTGCAAACCTAGGTTATTGGAGGTGAGCTCTCTCTCTATACATCTATATCATGTATGCACAAACACACTTACATAAGAGCGATCTTCCCTCTGCATGTATAGAAATACAAACCCATAACATATACACATACTTTACACTCATTATATTTCTATTAAGAATGATCTCTTAGTTGTCTAATGTTTAGTTGTATACATTCACGCATGTAACATATGTGTGCATAATACGTATAGCATAATTTTGCAAGTCAATCACTCATCATTGTTTTACACCATTGGACCTCAAAGTAAAAGAGGCACTCTTAAGCAACACACTCTCATTGGTCCCGTGGATACAAAGCTCTCTAAGATGTCAATAAAGAAGAAAAACTCCAGGTGTTGGCAAAAAAAGGCTTGGTACAAGAGGCTTAGAGAATATCCAAGTTTATTTTAAATTTTGGGCATATACTAAGAATATTCCATGAAAAACTTAATGTACTACAAAATATAATTGCTGACCTAACTTATATTTTCCGGACTAATATGAAATATGTTTCAATAAATAAAAAAAAAATTGCCAATTGAATTGGATCTTATCATCCACATCTACAAAGATAAAAAGACATGTTAAATGCAATACATGTATTAAGAATGAGCACTTACATATTAACTTGTTTATGATTCAATAATTGAAGTTTCATTGTCTTTGCACAACTAACAAGTAAGCAATTGTTGCTTAGAACATGGGTTTGTTTCTGAAGTGATATATGGGTTTAATCCAAGCACGTGATTGTAAACAAAGTACATGTGCAAATATGGGCTTTAGTTTTTTCTTTTCTGAAAACATGCACAAGTTACAATATTAAATGTTGTGATAGTAACTTTACCATTTATCGTACATTGAAAGTTTCATAACTTCCATATTACATCACTTTCATACTTGTAATATGTTTTGCATGGCCATAGTTTTCTCTTGTTCATTTAACATTTTGTTAAAGGTTTTTATTGAACGACTATGTTGACCCGTTCGTCTTGGTGATGACATAATCCTTTTCCTAAGTGTGGTAGTTAAGCATATTGGTGTTTGTTCACCTCCCTTTAGCATGAAGTTTACTTCCTAGAAAACTTTCATCTCCTTTGTTGTTAGTTTGTTCCTTTTTGAACATGCTACACCTTAGGTACTTGAACAACCCGCACCTGAAGGATTCATGCAAACAAACGATTGTGATATGTTGAAGAACAAGGACAAAATAACATCATTTGTTGCACATGTTTTGCATTCTTGATGGCATTTGTATATCTCCTCGTACCAAAGAATCCGCATTTATATACTTCCTTGTGCCAAAGAATCCCAAAGCAGGAACACATTAAGTGTCATAATATTATCTCTCTACCTTTAATTATAAAGATTAAGAGCCAATTGGAGTTATGAGGTGGGATTATGCTACTTAATTAAATAACCCTGATTTACTTGAGTTAAATACTCTATCAAATAAGAATCGTAACACTGAGGATACCCTATCCATACCTAGCTTCAACTTTCCAATTCTTCTAATTGCCCAAGCTATTAGGTGTACTTATATTTCTTCATGTCCTAAAATAGAAACTTTTCGAACTAACAATAAAGCTTTAGAGTTTTAGGTAACATGTGAAATGATTATAAGAAAAACGTTTAAAAGCACTATACAATGTAGCTTATAACAAATTGAGACTACATGCGTGAATTACATCCATAGTGGTGACAATAAAGCACTATTGATGGGGTGCCGATGATGACCACGATGATTAAAAATTTTCTCTTTATCAAATCCTCATGTACAATATGATAAAATGTGGTGTCACATCCTTTCAAAATAGTTTGGAAATTTTTGTTATATTCCACTTTTTCCATTTGGGTTTGTAGAAAAATGAATGGTGTGTTTCATGAAACACGGCCATGGGTCATGTTCCTACAGCTGAACAATATACACTTACGAACACGGGCTGTGATCCCGGCTGTGGTTGATGGGATCACGGTATGTGTTCATACACCAACTTAGGGCACACAACAATTTAGGGTGCACCTTATCTCGACTCTATCTCCTCCAAGCTCTTGATCTTGCTTGCAGCCGCTTCCACTGCCAATTTTTGCAGCGCTGCAGCCGCCTCCGCCGCTCCATTCGCTGCGGATTGGAGGAGAGGCGCTTTGTTACCCTGCTGCTACCAAGCATGGCGTAGCAATCCAGCATACTATAGGGATGGAGACAATGTCGAAGATTGATGCTCATACATGATTACAGGTACATCTAGTATGTATGAGGCTATATAGGCATCCAAATGTTGTTGTGTTGAGTGTGTATTCATATATCTATATGTAATACAATGTATTTATACATCCTCTTCATATCTTTACATTTGTGTAAGTACACACACAACAATATAGGAATGGGATAAGTGGTGATCCAGAAGAATAAGTGCTGTGAACAGAATTGGCCATACGAGCAGTGAAAATAAACATATTTTAACTTTTATGCATATTAATATGATTCTGTGTGTATTGTGTCATATATATAAAGATAACGATGATTTGTAGGATGTTTGAGTAGTTTATAATAATAAAAAGTAGCATATTCAAACTAAATATTCTTAGAATATTCACTAGAATATTCGTGAGCCATCGTGAGCCGTGATCGTGCTTTTGTAGTCGGTTCCTAAAATTTAAGGCTCATGTTCATGTTCCGTGTTCGTGCTCGTAATATAATTATGTCTCCATGATTTAGTACTCCAATTTTTAATCACCAACCAATTTAACAACCCTACTTACAACCTTAATTGCCCTAAATTTGCTACACCTTATATTTTGTCATTAGGATTTCGAACTACATTTAACATTATCATCATTATTGTCATTATTAAAGTTGTTATCCATTTGTCATTACCATTTTCATTGTTGAGGTTTCACATTATTTGCATTGCCCTTATGGTAGACAATTTCTTTTATTATAAAATAGATTTAATAAATTCCATGGCAATTCATCTTTTTACATATTATGCCAACTCATATGGTTGGCATTACCTCTTTCAGTCGTATTAATAGTAAAACAATCATTTAGCATAAAATATATTTAAATTTAATTTTTTGTGTAACGCATTTTTAACATATTATGCCTACTTAAATAGTTGACATTACCTCTTCTAGTCGCCATTAATAATAAATAATCTTTTGCTACAAAATTAATTTAAGTCAATTCACATGCTATTCACTTTTGTGAACATATTATGCCGACTAAGATAGTTAGCATTACCTTGCCTAATTGGCCCTAGTGGTATACCAATTTGTTGCTACAAAATAGATCTAAGTTCAATTACCATGCAATTCACTGTAACATATCATGTTGATATAAGTTTAAATCCCATGCAATTCGTTTTTGTAACATATTACGCCAACTCAAATAGTTGGCATTAGATTTCCTAGATGATATTACCAAAAAATAAATTTAAGTTCAATTCCATGCAATGCACTTTTCTAATGTATTATGGCTAAGATGGTTGGCATTTACTTTTTTGAGTTGGCATTAGATTTCCTAGATGATATTACCAAAAATAAATTTAAGTTCAATTCCCATGCAATGCACTTTTCTAATGTATTATGGCTAAGATGGTTGGCATTTACTTTTCCCAATCGGCATTAGTGGTAGAACAATATTTTGTCATAAAATAAATTTAAGTTTTCCCACAAAAACTATGGCTATGCAAAAATATACCATAAGTTTTTTATGGAGCGCTTCCTACACTCCCTGACCCTTGGTAGGATAAATCTCGTTGAGCCTTTCCTACCCTCCTAAAGTTTGTAGCTCTACTAGGCATTGACCAATATAATGCAAAAAGCACTAAGTGAAACATGGAGGCAAAAATTGACATTCGGTGCCACATAGTCCTATATGCTCAAAAGCAAAGTCTTCAGGTTTAGGTGTTGATACGGCAACCCAAAAGACTCTTTTTCATCTTTAAGTGAACAACGACCTCCAGCTTTGTTTATCATTTTTTACAATGGAACTAGCAAATCAACTCCCTACTATAAACATTGGCAGTGCTACAAAATATGACAACCACTCTAGATAGTGTGGTCGACAAGGTGATCATTATAGGAAGTTACAATATCTTAGGCTACTCAATTGACATGAAGTAAAAGAAAAAAAATAGGATGCAAAGGCTACAAAATTCAAGAAGCCAACTTGTTCTATGAAAGCTTGCTCTTCATAAATGACTTGGATATCCTTTTGGCATTCTTTAGATTATATCTATGAAGATTTTCTAAAAGTTTTGTCTCCAAAACTACCAAGGAATGTCAGCTCCCATTGATGGAGATCAAGCCTTTATAAATCCTGATGGAGAGCTAAGAAGGCTTAGAAAACTCTCTCTTGTTTTATGTCTCATTTAAATTCTTGATTTTGTCATGACCGATATAAGATACAGGATATATGATACGGGATACAGGATTCGGCCTATAGGATATACCTACAAGATATGCCTATAGAATATGCCTATAAGATATGCTTGCAGGATATGCCTACAGGATATACCTATAAGATAAGGGTCACCATTTTTAGCTAGTGACTAGATTAGGCTCATGACTAGATTAGCTCTTGGAGTTGTGAGCATAAAAGCTCCGACCTAATTGTTGTACAATCAATTACTATCAACACCAGTCATTTTACGATTATTCTTGTTCCTTGTTCTTGTCTTGCTCCTTACCTCTTGCTCTTGTCTTGTTTTTGGTTCTCATTCTGCTCCTGGTTCCTAGTTCCTGTCCTGCTCCAATTTCTGTCCTACTCCTGAGTCAAGCTTCCTTGTTCTCGGAATCTTGCTCTTTTCTTTGTTTCTTGGATCGTGGCTTGATAGTTTGATAGTAACTGCTTTCATAGCTCCTTGATTTCCTGTTACTTTTTTTTCCTTCGCTTTCCTCCCATGTTTTCTTTTTTTCCTTTCTTTCACGAATTATGACATATTTGAGCAATTTCAACGTGAGCACCAAATGTTGCTTCATGAATTGACCACTTTGCGCCAAGTAGTCACAGATCTACAAGGTTCCACCAATGCGGCGCATGTAGTTGCTGATGCATCCTTCAAGGCTGCTGTGAAGCTCTCTCTCAAGCATTCGTGGGTTCCTCTCTAGCGAACTCTTCTTTAGAACCAAAGATCAGCATGTCAGAGAAGTTCAATGGCAATTGCGCCGATTTTTAAGGTTTCCTGAATTAGATCAGGCTTTTGATTTGCATGTAACCACACTGCTACTTGACTGATACACAAAAGGTTGACCTTTTGGCATCCTTACTAGTTGGATTTCCACGGGCTTGGGTTGCCCCTTTGCTGGAGCATGACAACCCATTGATGGAAGACTTTGAAGGATTTGTGGCTTCCTTTGAAGCCTACTTTGGAGATCCTGATAAGTATCGTTCCGCATGCACAAGTTACGAAAGCTCACACAAGGATCCTGACCAGCTTTCGTCTATGCATCCGAATGCACGAACATTCTATGGGATGAGACTGCATGATTGAACACTTCCATTTTGGGTTGAGAGATGACGTGAAGGACCTTCTCCTTACATTACCGGATGCCCAAACATTAGTGAAGATCATGCAACAGGCCGTTTGCGCAAGTTTTAACACCACAAAGAGTGTTGCGACAACCATTTATTCAAGCATCGTTAAGAAAAATCCCGTCAGTAGTTCTTGCAAGCCAATCCTGCAGCTGTAGTACATGTTCCTGCGACACCTTTTAGAGTAGTTCCTATGGAAGTTGAGAAATACAAGCGTGGTTCACTTTTCGCGGCTGAGAAGCAACATCGTCGCAGTGAGAATTTATGCTTGTATTGTGGTGAAGCAGGACACAAAGTGGCTGAATGTCCTATTAAAGTTGAAGCTAAAAGTTTAGTCAGAAAACTTCAATGTCTACTTCGTTTAGGAGCCGCGAAGTTGGACGTAGGTGCAGGCTCCATTGGTGCTACTCATACCATTCCATCACTCAAGTTTCCTGTACACATTCACCTCAATAGTCGAGAGCTCAAGGAGTTGGCCCTATTAAACACTAGTGCAATTAATGCATGCTTTATGGATGACACTTTTGCAACTCAACATGGCATTCCGGTGGTGAAGTTGAAGTGTGCAGTTCCTGTAGAAATTGCAGACGGTCGTCCTAATTGTTTCTGGCGCAGTTACCCATGCTACACACCTCTCTCTTGCAGTCATGGCGCATTCAACTGTTCAATTTTTTTCAACTTGATCAAGACTCGGTCAACTCCCACCGTTTTGGGCATGCCATGGTTCATGGTTGCAAATCCTTAAATCGACTAGAGGTCTAGGATGCTCATATTTTCCTCTCCAGCAGCCAGGATCAATCCTGTACCTTCCTGCATGTAGGATATGTCCTTAGTGTGTGGCAGCACAAATTACAGGATTGACCGTACCAGTTCCGGTATTAGTGTTGAAGGTTCTTCCTCAATAGGATTCACCTCCTATCAGTTAGTCAACACATCCACAGGTTCTCTCCACTCTTGTAAGTTCATAGATTCCTATACAGGGTTATTCCAATCCTGTATTAGTGTCGAAGGTTCCTCTTCAACAGGATTCACCTCATGTTGGTTCGTCAACACATTCGCAGGATCTCCTCACTCCTGTGCATCCACAGACTTTTGTGCATGATTTTTCCAATCCTGTACACTTGTCAACATCCGCACAAGTTCCACCCAACTCTGCTTCTGTTCCACCCCCAAGATCTTTTCTCTTTTTCAATCACAGCTCCCTCCTTCTCCTCTTCGAGTTCTTACCACTACTATGCATGAACTTGCCACTACTATGCATGAACTTGCCACTACTATGCATGAACTTGCCACTGATCTTGCTCATTTTCATCTTTTTACTTTTCAAGTAACTCCTACGTCCTTCTGTATCTGACTCTCCTGTTTTTCAATCTCCTTCCCCTACTTCTTCCATGCCATCCAAGTATCGCTCCTTTCAGGACGTTTTTGATAAGCACAAGGTTGGAGTTCTTCATGTTCACAGGTCCTACGACTGTCCTATCGATCTTGTGGAATGGAAAACTCCACCGTTCGGACTGATTTATGCACTGTCACTTACAGAATTGGAGGTTCTTCGCCAGTACATCGAGGACAACTTGGCATCTGGCTTCATTCGTTACTCAAAGTCCCCTGCAGGAGCACCTATCTTTCGCGATTTCTTGAATCAGTTTGTGGTGATCTATGTCGCGATTTCTTGAATCCTTTCAGACTTACCAATGCCCCAGCCGCATTTCAACACATGGTGAATGACATCTTTCGCGATTTCTTGAATTAGTTTATGGTGATCTATGTCGCGATTTCTTGACCCCATTTCTTGAATCCTTTCAGACTTACCAATGCCCCAGCCGCATTTCAACACATGGTGAACGACATCTTTCGCGATTTCTTGAATTAGTTTATGGTGATCTATGTCGCGATTTCTTGACCCCATTTCTTGAATCCTCCTTCAGAGCTTACCAATGCCCCAGCCGCTTTCAACACATGGTGAACGACATCTTTCGCGATTTCTTGAATTAGTTTATGGTGATCTATGTCGCGATTTCTTGACCCCAGCTGCATTTCAACACATGGTGAACGACATCTTTTGCGATTTCTTGAATCAGTTTGTGGTGATCTATGTCGCGATTTCTTGAATCAGTTTGTGGTGATCTATGTCGCGATTTCTTGAATCAGTTTGTGGTGATCTATGTAAAGATCATGGGTTATTTTTTTGCCTTTCAAGACTTGAACCCAAGACCTTTTGGCTAACACACACATATGTTAACCAACTGGTCCGTATGATCCTAGATGCTGAACTACACCATCAACAGAAGGCGTATATTCATAGCATGTTCCAGACCAATTGTGGACCACACATTCCAAACCAGTTGTGGATCACACATTCCAGACCAGTTATGGACCATACAATCCTCAGGACCTCAGATATATAAACAGGGTTCCAGTTCCAGGTTTCTTAGAATCATTCAACACCAGTCTTCGGCCTTGTGTTTCATTTTGTATTTATTTTTTTCTTGAATACAATCTCCTCCTTTCAAGGTTCCACCCTTGTTCTAAAGGTTTTGCCTTTGCACAAGTCGTGATAGTTTGAATGATTTGCGTAGTGACAAGCTTCTATTTTCGCTTGTCATCGATCCCATTTTCTTTCTTTCTCTCTTTTCAATTTTCTTTTTGATTTTTTCTTTTCTTTTTCTTTTCTGATTTTTTTTTCTCTTTTCCTTTTTGATTTTTTCTTCTTTGACTCATCATGTCTGAGCATGCTCTTTATGAGCAAGTTGCTGCCCTCCAGCAGCAGCTCGAACAACTACACCTGGAGTGATCAGCTCCGACAGCATACGAATTCTCTAGAGCCAAAGATCAGCATGCCCGAAAAGTTCGATGGTACCCGATCGAAGTTCCGAGGTTTCTCAATCAAGTTCATCTGCGGATCGTGATGCAGCCGAGGGCGCTACAGCACAGAACCCATTAAGGTTAGATTGATCGGGTCGCTGCTTTCTGGTTCTGCTCTTTCATGGTTCTCAACCTTGCTGAAGAATAATGATCAATCCTTGGAATTTGACGAGTTTGTGGAACGGTTACGGCGATGTTTCAGTGATGTGGATCGTGAGAGTGCTGCCATTACCAAACTCCGTTAGCTTCACCAAGGGGTATGTCGGTAGCAGAGTACGCATCGAAGTTTCAATTTCTTGCTTATGATGTCACATGGGGAGATCGTGCTCTCAAGGAGGTTTTTTGGTCGGGGTTGCAGGACGAGGTCAAAGACATGTTGCTGAATTTTGCGGTTTCGGAAACCCTCACCAGCATGATCGAGTTGGTAATTCGTTGTGACAACCGGTTGATCGAGCGGAAACAAGAACGTCGGCATCCTTCTTTTTCTTGGTGCCGTCTTCTTCCATTTCTGCAGTCCCTGTTCCCTCATCTGCTGATTCATCTTCCTCAATAGAACATCCCCGATGGAATTAGGGCGATCACGCCGAGGCAAGCTTTTGCCAATCAAACGTCAGAAGCGGATTCAGTACAAGCTTTGTTTGTACTGTGGGGACCCGTACACAAGTTGGAGAATTGTCATCGACGTCCAAAACAAGCTCGTGAAGTGGCCCTTGCTGTGCTGCCGGGAAACGAGAAGATCCAGCCTGAATAGGGCCGTCCGGATGGATTGCCGTGGAACAACTCATGTTCCTCAGGCTCTTCACTCATAACATCTTCCCTTCTCACTTTGGATCCATTCCATCCACGAAGGTGTGCAAGTCGTTCCATGTTCGGTGCAACTGAAGACACCAGAGGTGGAATTCTCTAGTAAAGCTTTGGTGGATAGCGGAGCGAACACAAATGTTCATCGACAAGAATTTTGCTGTAAGCACGGGAATCTGTCTACATCCTTTAAGACTCCTGGTTCTGTACGGGTCGTTGATGGACGAGATATCAATCTGAGCAGTAAATAAATGAACAGAGTTTCGTTGAGGTCGTTGCTTGTGGTGCTGTGTGCAACATCTCCTTCAGTGTTGTTTCTATTCCAGACTCTACGATTATCCTTGGTTTGCCGTGGATCGAGTTGGTGATCCTGGTTGGAGAGAACGTTTCATGAACAGTTTCCTAGCTGTTTCAACTCCAAGCCACA
Organism: Selaginella tamariscina; assembly: GCA_003024785.1. Classification (NCBI taxonomy): domain Eukaryota; kingdom Viridiplantae; phylum Streptophyta; class Lycopodiopsida; order Selaginellales; family Selaginellaceae; genus Selaginella; species Selaginella tamariscina. Next base: position 74,435 of record PUQB01000701.1, read on the forward strand.
CTCTTTGATTCCGATCCTGTTCCAGTTCCTCCTCCACTTCGAGTCTCGCATATCACCTTGAAGCAGTTCAAGAAAGATAGCCGACATGACCCAGATTTTGCAGATGTCTTCGACAAAAGAAAGCTTCTGCCTTGCCACCGCACCGTGAGTACGATTGTCCTATCGATTTCGTTGGGTAAGCAACCGTCCTCCGGTCCCATTTACGATCTCACACCAACAGAGTTGGAGACATTGAGAAATACATTGAGGAGAATCTTGTCACCGGATTTATCCGTCATTCGTGATCACCACTGGTGCTCCAGTATTCTTTGTTTCCAAGAAGATGGAAGTCTCCGGCTCGTGGTGGACTACCAAGATCTGAATAAGGTCACCATTCCAAACAAGTATCTTCTCCCACTCGTCTCCGACATGCTCGAACGTCTTTTGGTGCCCGGTACTTCACAAAGATCGATTTAAAGGAGCATATAATCTCATCTGAATTCGAGAAGGGACGAGTGGAAAACAACTTTCCGTACACGCTACGGACATTTCGAGTACGTAGTAATGCCGTTCCAGCACATGGCTAACGATATTTTCTGGGACTTTTGGATTTGTTTGTCATCATGTACCTAGACGACATCCTGATATTTCCAAGACTCGAGAAGAACACGAACGGCTGTACGGTTAGTCTTGGAGAGGCTCCGGAAGCACCACTTGTTTGCCAAGTTGGAGAAGTGCTCTTTCAGTCAGCAGTCTGTCGAGTTCCTGGGGTACATCATTTCAGCTGAAGGTGTTCACATGGATCCTGCAAAAGTCCGGACTGTATTGGAGTGGGAGAGACCATCAAATGTTCGTGATGTTCGATGTTTCCTCGGGTTTGCGAACTTCTATCGACGTTTTCGTTCGGGATTTCTCCAAGATTGCATTGCCATTGACGAAGTTGACTGGCAAGGATGTTCCATTTGTCTGGTCCTCTGAGGCTGAGGAGGCGTTCGAGTTCCTAAAGAAGGCGTTCACCTCGGCACCTGTTCTTATCCATCCTGACCCTGCGAAGCCATATTTCGTGGAAGCTGATGCCTCTGACTTCGCCATTGGTGGAGTGTTGTCCCAGGAAGGTCCAGATCATCTTCTCCATCCCATTGCTTTCCATTCCCGCAAGTTCACTGCACCTGAGATCAACTACGATGTCTACAACAAGGAGCTGCTGGCGATCGTCGATGCCTTTGAGGAGTGGCACAGATTCCTTGAAGGTTCCCCGCATGTGGTTAAGGTGTATTGTGATCACAAGAACCTCCAGTACTGGGCAACAGCACGAGTTCTCAATCGACGTCAGGCGCGATGGGCACAGTCTTTGTCCCGGTTCCGATACGTGATTATTCATCGTCCCGGTCGTCTAAATGGCAAAGCAGATGCCTTATCTCGTCGCAGTTACCTAGCTAGTACCAGGTGAAATCCGATTTGATCAACAAGAACAAGTCATCCTGAGCTCCGACCAGTTGTTGGTAAACGGCTTTCCCGTTTCTTCTGCTCCAGTTGACACTTCGTTTTTGGATCTAATCCGAGAAAATCTCCCTCAAGACGAGTTTGCTCGTGATGTCCTTGCACATGTTCGACGAGTTCAGCCATTGTCTTCAGGGTCACAACTACGAGATTATGCTGCTTTCCATCTTCATAATGGGTTGCTGTACCACCACATCCAAATCTATGTTCCGGACGGAGAACTGAGGTTGCGAGCTGTCCAACACTGCCATGACAACACAGCTGCAGGACATTTTGGCATTCGAAGACGATCGAGCTGGTACAACGGGTGTTCTGGTGGCCTCGGCTTCGTGTGTATGTTGAGAGATTTGTGCGATCTTGTGACATGTGCCAGCGTACAAAGCTTCCTCGTCATCGACCGGTTGGACTACTACAGCCTCTTCCTATTGCTCAGCGGCCATGGTCATCCATCACCATGGATTTCCTCACGGATTTACCGCCTTCTAGAGGGTTTGATGCTGTCCTAGTCATTGTTGATCGTTCTCTAAGATGGCGCACTTTGTTCCCTGCAACAAGACATTTGGGTCCTGATGCTGCAGATCTGGTGTACGGGAGGTGTTCCGTCTTCATGGTCTTCCTGATGAACTTGTCACTGATCGAGGTCCCCAGTTCACTTCGGCATTCTGGCGGAGATTCCTAGATCGGCTACGTATCACCGGGAAGCTGTCTACTGCACATCATCCTGAAACAGATGGACAATCGGAGCGCACGATTCAGACTCTGGAACAATATCTCCGGTGTTTCATTTCTCATCTGCAAGATGATTGGGTCGATCTCCTTCCTGCTGCCGAGTTCGCGTACAACAACACGGCACACTCATCCATAGGTGTGTCGCCATTTTTCGCGTTTCTGGTGTTCATCCTCGCTGGTCCTACAGCTTGCCCGTGGTTCCTGGCCTCACCACTGCTGCCGATGATCGTGTTGAGCATCTCCGACAGGTCCATGAAGAAGTGCAGCATCATCTTCAACGCGCTCGGATTTGCAACAACAAGCTGCTGATCGTTCCCGTTCCTCTCCTCCAGCATTCACAATTGGTGACCAAGTGTGGCTCCTCCGGCGTCATTGGCCAACCACACGTCCCTGTGACAAGCTGGACTATCAACGCTTGGGGCCATTTCGCATCATGAAAAACTCTCTGATGTGACGTTTCGTCTCGAGCTTCTGCCAACCATCCGGATCCATCCCGTGTTCCATGTTTCTTTGTTGGAGCCTTATCATGCTCCTTCTGAACCGGCCGACTTCTTCCACCACCTCCTCCAGTTACAGTTGCTGGTGAACTTGAGTTCGAGGTTGCTGCAATTCTTGACTCCAAACTTGTTCGTGGTCAGCTTCACTATTTCGTGGACTGGATCGGTTATCCACCTGGCGAACGCACTTGGGAGCCTGCTGCTCATTTTTTTATGCTCTTGATCGAGTTCCATCAATGATATCCTACAAAACCTTGGGAGCCTGCTGCTCATCTTGTTCATGCTTTTGATCGAGTTCCATCAACGATATTCTGCAAAACCTGGACCAGTGACGCACGGTGCTCGTCATCGAAGGGGGAGATAGTGTAAGGATCATGGGTTATTTTTTGCCTTTCACAAAACTTGAACCCAAGACCTTTTGGCTAACACACACATGTGTTAATCAACTGGTTCGTATGATCCTGGATGCTTAACTACACCATCAACAGCAAGGCGTATAATCATACGCATGTTCCAGACCAATTGTAGACCACACATTCTAGACCAGTTGTGGATCACACATTCTAGACCAGTTGTGACCATACAATCCTCAGGACCTCAGATATATAAACAGGGTTCCAGTTCTAGATTTCTCAGAATCATTCAACACCAGTCTTCGGCCTTGTGTTTCATTTTGTATTCATTTTTTCTTGAATACAATCTCCTCCTTTCAAGGTTCCACCCTTGTTCTAAAGGTTTCTCCCTTTGCACAAGGTCGTACAATCTACCTCGATGACATTTTGATTTTCTCCAAGGACCAGGCGGCACATGACAAGCATGAACGACTAGTTCTATAGCGGCTTCGTGAGCATGGCCTGTATGCGAAGTTGGAGAAGTGTTTTTTGACAAGAATTCTGTGGAGTTCTTGGGCTACATCGTCTCTCCTGCTGGCGTTTTCATGGACATGCACAAGGTGAAGACCATTGTGGAGTGAGAGGCCCAAGTCTATATGCGACGTACAATGTTTCCTTGGCTTTGCAAACTTCTACAGCGCGAATGATACAGGACTTTTCCAAGCATGACTTCCACTCACGGAACTCACCAAGCGCATAGGGGTTTTCTCTTGGTCCGACAAGGCGGAACATGCATTCACAGCACTCAAGGACACCTTTACGATAGCTCCAATTCTAGCACATCCTGATCCTTCCCATCCCTTCTTTGTTGAAGCAGAGTTTCAGATTTTGCGGTAGGTTCTATCCTATCACAAGTTGGAGAAGACAAGTTACTCCATCCTATAGCCTTTCACTCTCATAAGTTCCTTTCGGCAGAGATCAATTACGAGATTCATGACAAGGAACTCAAGGCCATTGTGGATTCGTTCGAAGAATGGCGGCACTTCCTGGAAGGTGCTGCGCATCCTGTACAAGTTCTTTACGGATCACAAAACCTGGAGTTTTTCAAACAGCTCAAGTTCTCAGTCAGCGACAGGCTAGGTGGGCAAAATTCTTATCACATTTTGATTTTGTCATCATCTACAGGCCCAGTTTTTGGAATGGCAAGGCGGACGCATTGTCTAGGCACTCTTACCTTGCACCGACCTCAAGCAATCCTGCATATGACTGTCAAAGGCAAGTGTTGGGTCCTGATTGATTTCAGCTTGCAGCACTACAGGTTCATCAAGCTCCAACAAATTTAACACTTCTACAGGACATCCGTTTGCAGTTGGCTACAAACGACTTGGCAAAGAATGTGTTTTCATACAATAGTCCTGACATCGTAAGCTCCTCTTTCTCCAGTTCCCGTTCAGACTACAAGTTGTTCGCCATACAGGACGGACTCTTGTACCATGAAGGTCTCCTGTACGTTCCTGTTGGTGTTTACAGGACTCGTGTGGTACAGGGATTGTCATGATACCCCGACTACAGGACATTTTGGTGTGGCCAAGACAGTTGAGTTGGTGACTCGCAACTATTGGTGGCTTGGGTTGCGAGGTCTTGTGGACAAGTTTGTACGGAGTTGTGACACCTGCAACATGTTGAAGATGCCTCGTCACGCACCTTCTAGTCTTCTTCATCCTCTTCCTGTTCCTTTTGCTCCTTGGAGATCCATTTCTATGGATTTCCTCACAGATCTTCCTCTTTCTCATGGGTTTGATGTAGCTTTGTGGTGGTTGATTGTTTCACCAAACAGGCTCATTTCCTACCATGCAACAAGACGGCTACAGCCAGACAACTGCTAAGTTGGTGATCACAAAGTGTTCCGACATCATGGTCTTCCTGAGAGCATCGTTTCTGATCGAGGCCCACAGTTCATGTCCAGATTTTGGCGAGAGCTTCTCTGGAGTGTACAAGTTAAAGCGGATCTTTCTTCAGGATATCATCCACAAACTGATGGCAGTCAGAACACACGATTCAAACCTTGGAGCAATATCTTCGTTGCTTCATCAGTTACCAACAGGACAACTGGTTGGACCTTCTTCCTATGGCGGAGTTTGCTTACAACAACTCTATTCATGCATTTACAGGCCAGACACCTTTCTTCGCTCTTACAGGCTACCATCCATTTTTAACTTTGCTCCTCCTTTTCTCCTTCTTTTACTCCTGCAGTACAGGATCGTCTTCAGCATCTTCGTCAAGTATAGGATGATCTCCGGGTTCATCTTCAGCAGGCATAGGAATGGTACAAGCGTCATGCTAATGCTCATCGTCAGTCGGCACCTACATACAAGGTTGGTGATTTCATGTGGCTTCTTCGTCGGCATATTCGCACTAACAGGCCTTCTCTAAGTTAAATTTTCAACGATTGTGCCCTTATAGGATTGCGGCTGAGGTCAATCTTCTGTAGCTTTCCGACTAGAGCTACCATCAACTGTGAAGCTTCATCCTGTTCCACACCTCTTTGTTGGAACCATATCATTCTTCTTCTCTTCCTAGTCGTGCTTCTTCTCCTCCCCCTCCTGTGGTCATTGACGAAAAACCTGAGTACAAAGTTGCAGCCATTCTGGATTCTCGTATTCATCGCCGCTTACTTTAATACTTGGTGGATTGGAAAGGTTATTTGCCTACCGATCGCACTTGGGAACTTGCATCCAATCTATTCCATGCTTCTTCCAAGATTGCTGCCTTCCATCGACGTTATCCTGCTAAACCAAGTCCTAGGACTTGTGGAACTCATCTTTAGGAGGAGGTGCTGTCACGACCTGATACAGGATATAGGATACAGAATTTGACCTATAGGATATATCTACAGGATATGCTTACAAAATATGCCTGCAGGATATGCTTACAAGATATACCTACAATATATGCCTACAGGATATACCTATAGGATAAGGGTCACCATTTTTAGCTAGTGACTAAATTAGGCTCATGACCAGATTAACTCTTGGAGTTGTGAGCATAAAAGCTCCGACCTAATTGTTGTACAATTAGTTACTATCAACACCAGTCATTCTACGATCATTCTTGTTCCTTGTTCTTGTCTTGTTCTTGTTTTGCTCCTTGCCTCCTACTCTTATCGTTCCTGGTTCTCATCCTGCTCCTGGTTCCTAGTTCTTGTGTCCTGCTCCTTGTCCTGCTTCCTTGTTCTCAGAATCCTACTCTCTTCCTTGTTCTTGGATTGTGGTTTGACATAACATAGTAATGACCAAAGTAAAATCTTATCCTTAACTTTAGAGGCGAGATAAGTGATATATATAAAGCTATTATAAGGATAAAATCCCCAAATCTTTAACTGGGAAAAGTTTTCTACGCTGTGAACAATGATTTCTACACAAAAAAAGTTTTGCTAAGTTAACACATGGCGACCACGGAGGATTTCGCCATTGTTGTGTAGGAATTCGTGAAATTCCTAAGTGAGGAGTATAATATATGTGAAACAGCTCTGAGAGAAGTAGAGCTTAAGTGAGAAAAAGAAGTGTGTATATATAATGATGGATGGAGCCTTAGAGGTACCACGTGCCAGATTGGAGTAAGGGTCGGACAATGACGAGGTGGCCATACCAGACTTGTTTATAATCGTAATTCATCTCTAGTAAGAGAGAGAGATAATAGGCAGGCCGAAAGAGAGGTTGTCTGTGTAAGCAAATAAATATTGCCAATAAGCAAGAAGTTCTTATAAGACTCATTTGATTAAATAGGAGAAAGTGCCATTAAAGGTGTGAAGGATATACACTACAGTGGATATTAAACTGCAGTAAAAGAGAAGTTGGAAAACACTCTTGGAGACCAAGATTTCTTAATAGATTGGGAGGAAGATCTCTTGGAAGTTTCTATCATAGTGTAGAGGAAGGTGTAAAGAAAGCCCACCAAGAATGTTTAATGTAACACTTTTCCCCTAAATATTGGGGAACATTGATGTGCCCAATATTTTCTGCATGAAAAAAGAAAAATTTTAAAAGACACTTATTACAGTTTGACGAAGTTGTAAAGTTGTATAAAATAAGCAATGCAAATAAGTTGCTTATATTTCCTCACACATTAAAAGGAAAATGCATCTGATTGGTATTATGAGTTCAAGAGATGTGAGAGAAAATTATGAGAAAATTACACAAACTTTTAAAGAATACTTCAAAAGGAAGAGTTGTTGAAAGAGCACTTAAAGAAGCTTAAGCATATCTAGCAAAAAAAATTAAAACTATAAAAGAATATACACACCATTTTAAGAAGTATGAAAAAGAATGTAAATTATATGTTAAGGAAGATGCTTTGCTTTAATGGTATAAGCAAGGATTGCAAAAGCCATATAGGTATTATGCAATGACTATTAAGGAAGTAAATAAGAAAGATCTTGTAAAGCATTTAAAAGATTATGAGAAGAAGAAGAGACAAATAGAGAATATAGCAGAAGAAAAAATAAAGTCTTTGTTAAAGGTAAAATATTAGGAGCATAGGACATCCTACTGTGGAGAGAATAAGGGTAGGAAGTTCTGTAGTAAGCATGGAAGGAAAGGCTGTGAAGGAGGAAAATCCTTACCGAGAGGAAAAGGTGCGTAAGGAAAAGGAAAGAAAGGCTGTGAAGGAGGAAAATCCTTACCGAGAGGAAAAGGTGAGTAAGAAAAAGAAGGAAAGGCTGTGAAGGAGGAAAATCCTTACCGAGAGGAAAAGGTGAGTAAGAAAAGAAAAGGAAAGAAAAGAAATCTCGTAAAGGAAAAGGATGACGTGGCGAGAGGAAGTAGTTAAGGAGTAGTTAGGGCAAGGGAGAAGGGTCTCCAGAAGGGTCTCACAAGAAGTTCTAACAGGAGAAGGGTCTCCATTTGAAGTTCTAGCAGGAGATAAAGGTTCTCTACACTTTGTCTTTTGTATTCATGTTAGTAATGAAAGGTGCATATTATAAGATCTTGTGTGTATGTATGTACTCTCAATGAATGGATCTAACAAGGCAATAGCCAAAATCCGTTCTTGCCCTTGACTTCGGAGACCAGTCATTGTGGCTTTGAGAGAAGGAGTTTTAATATATGTAATGTGGAGAGTTGAAGAAAGAAAGTGTGTAGCCTTTCTTAAAGGTTAGGAGAAAGGAAACCAGGTTAAACAGGAAAAGGTGGGATTTCCGGTTTTCCTGTTTAACATTTGGCGACCACGGAGGGATTTCGCCATTGCAGTGTTAGCATTCATTGAGAAAAGAGGCTAAAAAGATAGAATTCTCATTCTGAAAAAGGCTCGAAGGTGTAGAGCCGGATGTGTAAAGGAGAAGGAATGAATGGAACCGTGGAGGAACCATCGTCCTGATCCAGCCTTAGCTGATCAAGGAACCAAAGGCAGGCCAATAGAGTGGCTGCCCAACAGCAACCTGAAACTGACGAAAATAGACGTCAAAATATCCTTGGCAAGATAGTAGAGGATATTGCAGAAACAATACAGAAATCTGAGGCTGATCCAGAGAATTGGAGGCAGTATCAAACAGCTGGTTTAGAGGAGACTGTGAGAGGAACGGAAGGAGTGCCTGTTCATAACCGAGATTGCAAGGAGAAGGATCTCCTGAGAACTCCCGAAGAGGAAGGGAGGAAGGTGTAAGAGGAAATACACCAGAGCAAAGGTTATTACAAATATGGCACTTTTCCCGGGAATGTTTGGGGGTACGGTGATGTATCCCACATTCTCTAGGAAAGAAGAAAATCCGAAAAGGCACTTACAACAGTTTGAAGAGGTAGTAAAACTGTATAAGGTGACGGATGCAGAAAGGCTGCTTATATTTCCACATACATTGAAAGGAAATGCCTCTGACTGGTATTATGATTTAGAAAAGGAAGTCAGAGAGGATTATCAGAAGGTTACTGATGCTTTTAAGGAATATTTCAGAAAGGAGGAATTGCCGGAGGAACATTTAGAGAAGTTAAGGACTATCCTTCAAGGCAAAACAGAAAAGATAGATGAATATACACACCGTTTTAAGAAACATGAGAAAAAGTGTAAGGCATATGTAAAGATGGATGCCTTATTGCAATGGTATAAGCAAGGGTTGCTAAAACCATATAGAGATCTAGCACTTACTATCAATGAAAAGGATAGAGAGGATCTCATTGATCAATTAAAAATATATGAGAAGAAGAGAGGCAAATAGAAAAGATTGCAGAAGGAAAGCTGAAAGTATATGGAAGAAAGGAAGAATCCTCTGATGAAGAGGAAGAGGAAGCTGATGTAGTAAAGGTTCGAAAATATCCAATAGATGAGAAAGCATTGGCTCAAATGATGAAAACCTTAAAGGGAATGACAGTTAAGGAGGATAAAGGCAAAGGTATGGTGCACTAAATGTAACAATCCGGGCCATACGTGGAGGAATGTAGGCTGCAACTGCCTACATGCCAAATCTGCGGAAAGGAAGGACATGTAGCCCGAAACTGCAGACATTTCCTGAACCAGAATGTGGCTGGTATAGAGAGAGAAAGGAGAATGGATGAACGTCCACCTCCTAGAAGGTTCCCACCTAACAGGAATCGTGTGATAGGAATGATAATGCTATTCCTTATGAGAACAGAATAATATATGGCAGAAGGAATGAAGTTCCTTATCAGAATAGGAACAGTGGATATTATGAAGAAGGAATGATGTTCCTTACGAAAAAAGAGGATAGGTATTATGGAGAAAAAAATGGTCCATATAATGGACACAGAAGGATAGATCCTATACAGAAAGAAATGATAAACAATATAGAGGAGAAGCAAGACCTTATCAAGGTCAAAGAGGCAGAAATGAGCAATATAATCAGGTCAATGATAGACAAGGACCACAGGGTAGGAATTTTCCTTCCCAGGTTTGTTATACATGTGGTGAAACAGGACATATCTCTAGGGAATGTCCTAGGCGGAATGTACAACCTCCTACTTCCACCAGAATGACTAATGTAAGCCTACAACACGGCTTATTCAAATAGAGGAGGAAAAGGATGAGTATCCACCCGTTGCAAGGGCAGTTATAGCTCTTCAAGAGAAGAAGAAGGAATCCGATTATGATGGAGAAGGAGAGGTAGTTACTATTCCTAACAAGAAGGAGAGCTTGTTACAAGAAAAGGTAAACGAGTAGGAGAAGGATCCTGACCAGAAAGGTCAGACTGATAACGAATTAGAAGGTATAGACAAAGGTGATATAGATAAAGGTGAACAAAGTTTTTCATTATTACCATTACATGATAAAACAATGGATTCCATGTATCACCAAGCTATAAATCAGGAGGTAAAGGTTACACTTGGACAGTTGATACGGGTAGCTCCTTACATAAGAAACCAGATATTAAATGCATTAAGCTTAGTTCAGCAAACACCACCTTCGAGTGAAGGATATACAGTCTGTAAAATGGATAAGGAAGTACTGTATGAAGGTGATTATGATAGACAGGTTCCTTGCATCACAGTATAGTGGGGTAGGAATAAGTTAAAACGAGTGTTAATAGATGGAGGTTCAGGTGTGAATTTTATTGAAGAAGGTGAATGTAAAAGGATGGTTTTAGGACCAATCCAACCTGCTCCATTTAACTTTAAAATGGCTGAGCAACGAAGTGTAAGGTCATTAAGCATAATGAGAGGAGTCACTCACAGTAAAAGGATTCAAATATAGGATATTCTTGTTTGTCCTACAAAAAAGAAAAAAAGGATACTGTTTATACTATGTTCTTAGCCAGATTATGGATTAAGTCTGATAAGGTTATTCAGAATGGAAGAACAGGAAAGATGATGATCAAAAAAATGATTATGTATATTATATAATTTAAAAAATATATAATTTGAAATAAAAAAATTATTTAATATATTATATAATAAAGTGAAAAACAAATATGACTAAGTCACATATTACTTTAAAATGTTTATTTTTTATTTTTATAAATAAAAATTTAAGATGTTACACATTAAAGTTGATATGCTACATAGAAGTAGATGTTTACATGTTGATTTGTTATATATGTATTGAATAAAAAATTAATGTGTTTTATGTACATATAATGAAATAAAAGAAATATTATTTATATTATATAATAAAGTGAAAGACAAATATGATTGGGTATATTATATAATTTAGAAAATGAATTACATGTTACTTTAAAATGTTTATCTTATATAAAAGAGAAAAGAAATTTATAAAATCATTTGACATTTAAAAATATTTAACATCAAATAATTTAATAATAATTAATTAGTTTTATTTAAAATATAAAAAACAAAAAATAATAAAATTAAAAATATCATTATATTTAAATTATTATTAACTATGAATTTTTCTTCTTAGAGAATTTTGTATCTTAACATAAAACAAGTTTTATAAAGAACTTTATATTCATTAAAATCATCTAATTAGTCATTTTTAGTACTCTTTTCTTTAATATTTAAAGTACTTTTTCTTTTAATTCATTCACTTATTTAAAAATGATTGTTTATAATAATAAGGTAAACAACTAAAAGTAAAGAATAATCTCTCTATTTTAAGGTTTGATTTTTGACACTTAAAATATAAATTTCATATATATATATATATATATATATAACATTAAGCAAATGTGTGTATGTGTGTTCTATAAAATATTTATATGTACATTATGTTGCATTACAGGAAAATAAAGGATCTGGTGTATTTGTGTGCACCCTTTTAAATTAATAGAAAAGGATAATAAATCTACTTGGAATTTATATTTAAATTTAATTTCAAATCTTCATATTTTAAATCAGAAAATTTAAGAAATTTCTTTCCTATTCGCAAAATCTGTACCAAAAATATATAACGAATCTTTGTCATGTTCTATGGAGGGACTTAGCTAAAGTAAGAAACCTATTGGGGTCTGTTTGTGTAACAAAAGCATTCACAACTCTCTCTTTTGGTGGCAACAGTGACTCTGATGACTTCCAGTTTGGTTCCACAGGTTTGCAGCTCAATACCTCTCCCGGACTTGCCACCAGAAACTCCTCAGTGACCTGCGTATACATACACATGTTCATGCACACGCACACACACAGTATAACTTTTGGCATATATTAATAGTACTTATACCAACGTCATTTAGTGCTTTGCCTCGCGTGTGTAGTTATATCTACACACACACACACACAGAGTTTACCTTCTTGATTTGCAGGCTCGTATCTGGGGATCCTCTTCAGGGGTTTACATATGTGGCAAACATGAACAGTGGCAGTACTTGCTTTGGAGGGGTTCTCTTTATGCTTAACCGCAGCCTTAACCACTTCATTAATCTGGAGTTTAGGGAACCACTTAGTTGCACTCTCTGGCGCTCGTGGTGGTTCTGTTCTCGATGAGTTTAAGACCGGGTCGTCGAAAATAAACCTAGCCGTGGGCAATGTACGTAGGGATAAACCAAACCTGCAAAAGACAATGTGTGTGCATGTGTATGTATACTTTGTGTGTGTGTATGTGTGTAATACTTATCAGGTATTACGTTGTAAACGAGTGTCTTTATCTAGCTCTTCTCTCTTCTCTCTCTCTCTCTTACACACACACCACACACACACACATCCTTACTTGATTTTGTTATTACGTCTTAACATAGAGCTCTGTTGTGGTTTTCTTCTGCTCCATTAAACGACCTATCTGGACCGCACCAAGCCCTAAACTGCTCCTCCTTTTTCATGTTTAAGCTGTTTAGTAGGCTCCAAAAGCTTTAACCTCGGGCTAGTTTGACAAAAATTGTCCACTTGACATATCACCTATATCAAAGCTTACTTTGTACGTCTCTCTCTCTCTCTCACACACACACCCACACACAAGAACACACACATATATACACACCTGTTTGATAGGAGGAAGTAGACCAATCTGTGGCCGGAGAAAACCCGAGTTACCGTACGGGCTGTCATTCCGTAATGTATTCTCCCATGCGACTTTCTTCGTTGCCATCGTAGGTAGACACCTGGGGGAAAGCTTGGTATCTTTTCGAGGGCTTTCACTTGGTGAACTTAAAGCAGAAGCTCCCCATTCCAGCTGCTTTTGCAACATATCTATCCCCTCTTCGAAACTCTGCTGCTTCTGTTGTTGTTCATCTGTTTCCAACTGTATATATACAGAACCTTAAACCCCAAACCCAGCTGTACGTGTGTGTGTGTGTGTGCGTGTGTCTGTGTCTTTGTGTATTTTTCAAGTGTTAATTTACTAATACTTACAGGTTTTAGTGGTGTATCATCTTCAGCAGGATCTAGCTGTTGTTTAGATAATGCGACTTGCCTTGCTAACTCCTGAGCTCTTTTTCTTAATTGTGTACGCTGCCTAGCTTCCTTTCTCCTCTATTTCTCTCTCTAAAGCCTCCTGCTTTCTCTCCTCCTGAGCTTTCTGTATAACACTTAATGTACATGTATAGAAAGCAGTACATTGATAAATGTACATATGCGTATCATAACTATAAGATAGATATAGACGAGTACACACACCACACACACGCATACCTCGATGGCCTTCTTAACCTTCATGTCAAAGCTCTGTTTGAAAGCTTCATGAGCACCTTCAAGACATAATTGTATATACTTTGCATATTCTCGTCCTCACAGGGATATATTAAATCAAAATTCCCTATATGCTCAGCCTCGTATTGTTCCATCTCCTTAGTAAGCTTATTAAAGTCCTTTTGCTGGTGTAAGTGATCATGTTCTTCTTTTCTGCCATATAACCTCATTTTGGAGTTTTTCTTCTCTGTTATCGACAGCTTAGAGAGCTCTGTAGGATCCACGTGGACCAGTGAGAGTGTGTCGCTTAAGAGGGCCTCTTTTACTTTGAGGTCCAATGGTGTGTCTATTGAAAACGATGGCGAGTGATTCACCTGCAAAATATGCTATACGTATGTATGCACACATGTAGATACATATGAACATAATATATGCATACACAACTAACAACTAGACAACTAGAGAGATCGTTCTTAATAGCAGTACAATGTACTAATACAAGCGTAAATGTACGTGTATATGTATGGTTATATTCCCATATAGATCGCTCTTATATAGGTGTGTTTGTGCATTCATGATATATAGATGTACACACACAGACACACAGAGCTTACCTCCAATAACCAAGGTTTGCACTTGTCATCAATCAAGATATCCAAACCAAGAACCTCAAAACAGGAGCGACCGTTATCATCTTCATTAAGACAAGTAGTGTAATTATGTGCTAAATACGGGGCAATAGCAATAAAAGTCATAACCACAACCTTCTTAATCTGCTGCTTAAGCTTCTTAGTGTCATAACCTCGAGCCGCTAGTGCCCTGTAAAGCCCACTTAAACTCCATTTACTTCCCTTGTCCATCTCGCTCTCATCATACCTGCATACTTTGCATATATATATATATATATATATATATAGAGAGAGAGAGAGAGAGAGAGAGAGAGAGAGAGAGAGAGGACATACAATATTATGCAGACGTGACTTACACAAAATTCGGACTGAACTTGTTAAGAGAATAGTTTGTCAAGTGCATACAACTTTGTCGAAGATTGTCCCGAGTCGGCTTCATATATTTCATTGTGCAAAATCTCACTAAGCCTTCCCTGCAAAGATGTCAATATACAATTGAATAAATATATGCAACACGTAGTTAATGTATAACTATACTTTCACTCAGCCAGCATAAACCACACACACACACACACAACGAACCTGTATAGGTAAAGCCGCAGAGGATCACAAGAAAGTATGAGAGTGTATATCCGCAAATCGAACTTGTACCCATTAATTAACATTGGATTTGTTATATATTTTTGAGCAAGCATATTCGCTCCAGAAAAAACCACCAATTGCCTGCTTCACATCAGTAATTGTTTGAACTAATGCAACTCCCTTCCCCTGCACCAAAACTAATAAACTTTCAACTTAATGTACTTAATATCCAACAGTAACACATACTATTTAAATATAAAACAATGAAAACTTACTTGACTACCTACCTTTGAGAGGCATGTACCTGAGACCCATTGTCAGGTTTGAGTATATACGTCCGGAGCTTCTGACAACTAAAACGTGTGAGAAACTCTTGTAGCTGGTTTAGTATATATGCACGAGGAAAGAATCTATATTCTGCAGGAAACATCCTACAAATAAATAGACACACCCTCAGTCTCCAAACGTGTGTGTGTGTGTGTGTGTGATTTCAATATTATATATATAAATACTGGTTAAGGGGAAAGCAAGCTACTCACAGAACCTACTTTCGCATTGTGGAGAGATGTCGAGCTAATGAATTCTTCCGACATATTTGGAGCATCCCAAAGAAATGGTTCACCTTCTGCCCTCGTTTTAACGACATTAACCTGTCTGGACCAATTGAATTATCTGCAAAAACACATGTATATTTACGTAGGTAAACATGTGTATCACGCACACACACACACACACACCGGTCCAGTAGAGGTGTGAGGGCCTGTCATCAAAAGCTTCCTGCCAACCGAGCTTCTGTTATAACAGTCCGAAGGACTTCATACTTACAATGTGAGAGATCAACACGGACTTCATCGCTACGCTTTAAGCGTTTCTTTTGACAATCCGTATGGCTCCTCGGATACGTCATTGGCAATATAATCTTTTGCAACAAGTGCCAGGTAATCCTTCACTATTCCTCCACATTCCTCACAGTTTCTGATTTGTTGAGCTCTCGTTTATGTGGAGAAGACCGTGGAGATGGGGAACAGGCATCCTGAACAAAACCCATTTCTCATATAAATCCCTGAAAACCCATGTAGGAATCCAGAAAACCCACATCAATTCCCAGAAGAAATCCCACAAAACTTCAGGAAATTTGAGCGGATTCTCAAGGAAAACCAATCTAGTCCCATCCGATTTCCAGCAGCTGCGAGTATTTAAGCGGGAAACAGGGGAGATTTGTGGGAGATTTTGCTAAAACCCGAAATACCTCGGATCCGACTTGCACGGAGCGCGGGAGATCCCAAATGCCGCCAAAAAATACCCTTTCAAATTCAAAATATGTAGCCCTAAAACAGGGGATAAGCCCTAGCGGTTTAGGGTTCTTGAGAGATGCTTGAGTGAGAGTGAAGCTGGGGAGATGCGGGCAATGTCAATGTCTTTGGAAGAAGTGATGCCTGATCGGTATGGATATGGCCGAATCAAGGCAGCATTCCACGGACAACTATGCGATATTCAATCCCAAGGAATGCAATCTCCTGTCTGTGTTCTTTTCTCTGTTTCCAGATGCCTCTGCACGTGCTATGCGATGCACTCCTTCACTCCGATCTCGTGTGGATTCAAGCTTCCAGGTGTGTGTGTGTGTGTGTGTGTGTGTGTGAGAGAGAGAGAGAGAGAGAGAGAGAGGTGTTATTGTGCTTGTGTAGGCAAAGTTTGGAATGTGGATGATGGCAGTACTGCATACGATTGCAGCGGGTCTTGCCTTGGTGGGCAAGTACATAGAGATTGGCTCAACACTTTCCATATCAACGGCGGGCTTATCAAAATGATCCTCAAAAAGTTTGAGGGAACTGGTAAGTCTGAACAAACTTCAATGTTTTCCTGTGCGTGTATATGTATATTTTCCATATGTTGGTATTTCGTTATATATTTTATTTTGTTCTTGTTTATACAGCTTTATTGGTGCCCGAAGAAAACTCTGCGAATTATTGGACTTTGATAGGACTATTGGACCCGAGAACAGACCTTCTAGTTCACCAATACTGTGATGAATTCAGAGATCATAGCAGGTAACACACACACACACACACACACAGGTATTCTTACTTGTGAAGCTAACAGTTTCTTTGGGAGTGAGAATCCTGCATCTAAACTAATGGCTGATGCGTGCATGATGGTTTCAAAACTGGCTTACGAGAATCCCATACTATTACGAGAGTGGTTACCGAGGACTGGAAAGTAAGCAATTAAATTGAATAATAATATTACTATGATTACTATTTGATTGAGTAAATTGTTACTATGTAAATACTGTTATAAGCAATCAGTTTGTGCTTGTTCCTTTTGCAGATGCATGTAGCTGATATTTTGGAATGTATAAACAGTAAGTTGTGTGTGTGTGTGTGTGCGCGCGCGCGCGTGTGAGTGAGTAAGAGAGAGAGAGAGAGAAAGAGCATATGACTTCATGCTTACAAATACATAGGGTATTACATATCATCTACTACATTGTTTTACCTTGAATTTATATAAAGAGAGAATGAACATACTCAAGCATCTAATATATGTCTTGACATTAATAGAGTCCCAACCAAAGAGTCGAACACAAATTTCGATTATAATTGACAGAGCCGAGGATGCACAGGTAACTTATTAGGAAACAACTATAGAAAATAAATCTCTCTCTCTCTCTCTCTCTCTCTCTCTCACACACACACACACACACACACAGTTGTATTGATGTGCAGGCAATAATTGTTGCATTCCGTGGAACAATGCCATTCAATGCATACGACTGGAGTACCAACTTTGACAGCTCCTGTACGAGCTTCCTGGGCTGGGACGTGTTCATGTTGGTTGTTTGGAGGTATAACAATTTAAGCATAGATGTATGTATGAATGGAAGTATGTACCTAACGAAACAGAACTATGTATGTTTTAAAATCTGTTTGAGCTTGTGAGTTTTATATAAATTACATGGAAGGCTTTGAGCATGGTGGATCGGCAAGATATGGCTTCTTTTTTCGGCTCAAGAGGAATATATTAGAGAAACTGGAAGAAAACCTTAAACACAAGGACAATGAACACGCTGCAGTGGTAAACTACTAAATACAAAAATAAATAGATACAAAAAATGTCTGAAATTTGTATATTCGTTCTTTGGAGGAAGCTAGGTAATATGTAGATAGAGTTTAGATATTTACAGACTATCGCATGCGTATGTGTTGTGTGTGTGTGTGATATATGCTTGTTAACAGGAACCGTACCAGACTATAGAAGTTTCCGAAGGTTTACAGTCTGTTATGCCTTCTCAATGGACATCAGTGATTTCAGAGTTGAAGTAAGCTATATACTTATTCAGAAACAAAGATGTTTATTTTATAGATAAGTAATTCTATTCATTTAATCAGGAGAGTGCAGTCATATAACGGGGGATTACAAAGCTCAAAGTCTGAGACCTTACCAGCTGAGAATGTGAGCAGTTATATTGAGAACCCTGATATAGAGAACCGGCATCACCTCGGAGAGTACGGGGTAAACCCAAACCCGGACGGTACGGACCCCACTCGGATGTGTTTCCGTACAACTTGGACAGGGAAGAGATACCATCTCAGAAGAGACGAGGCCATTTATTTCGGGTTTAAGTGAAGCCAACGAGGAGAACATGCATCGTCTAGCTTACGATGCAGTCCGTGACGCGGTAATAGTTTTGGATTATTTATATCACTAATTAAGTATAATGATTATTAAACACTGTATAGCTCAAGGAGCTCTTGGAACTTCACAAAAAAGCTAGAGTTTTCATAACCGGACATAGTCTTGGAGGCGCTACAGCTACGGTATTCACTTCGCTTCTCTTCCACAGCAAGGAGGATGCCATCACAAGCAGGTACATGTACACACGCACGCACGCACACACGCACACAGTTAATATGCTATTAATTATATGTTCACTATAGGCTAGCAGCTGTATATACCTTTGGACAGCCGAAAGTAGGAGACCCAGAGTTTGCATCGAATATGATGGTTGAGCTTAATCTCCCAGAGAATAGATTTTTTCGAGTTGTTTACTCTAATGATCTTATAAGTCGGCTTCCATTTGGAGATCTTGTGTTTCGGTTTAAGCATCTGGGTCCTTGCTTCTTTTACAGCAGTAATTACGAATCAGAGGTTCATATTGTGTGTGTGTGTGTGTATGCGTGCATGTGTGTATATATATGTACATATTTGTTTGCAGACAGTGAACGAAGAACCAAGTAAAAGTTTCACAGCAGCAAATTTGCTTCCATCACAGGCAACTGCAACATGGGAGCTTCTTCAGAGTCTCATGCTACAATACAAGTTTGGAGAGGCTTATAAGGAGACTGTCGCCTCCACTGTATTCAGGGTTGTTGGATTGTTCTTCCCTGGTACTGTGTGTGCGTAACACACACATACACATATTGATACATTATATAGGTATTTCTGCACATAGCCCTGTTAACTATGTCAATGCTATTCGGCTTGGTCCGGAAATATTGGATGCTGAAGTGATGCCTTCTTACGATAACAAGATAGAAGATTGATAAGGTATCATGAGATGCCGGTATACTGTACATATCTACGTATTCATAGTCATGTATATGATCACGTAATTATGAATTTATAGATTAAAGGCTTCACTACAATTAATTAAATGCTACTATTATATTATATTTGATATGTTCTCGTTGCTTGGTTATCGTATGTTTGGATTATATTAAGTTTTATCAACGTTAAATATATTTTGATATATAAACAGGGAAGTTCTAAATACGATATACATTATGAGTAGTTTCAAAGAGTATGTCTAAAATATAATCTTTATTACACATGGATAAACTTTACTAAATTATCAATAATATGTATCTATCCTGTTTATTTACAAATTATAAATAAAAACATACAACTTAAAAACATGTGTGTGTGTGCATAGGAATATGTATTTTGAATAAATATGTAAATGTTTATTGTGTATGCATATCAATTCTGGATGTTTAATTTAACTGGATAATTTAATTAACTGGAATAAAGAACTGAAGTAACCATGATCTAGCTACGAAACTCTGGAAAGTTTCTCTAAGCGTGCATGGAATGATAAATAAAACTAACTAAGTTAAGTATAATAATTAAGTTAAAAATTTAATTTAATAATTATTTTAAATTCTAAACTCAGGTGCTTTAGAATAAATTCATCGTTTTAAAAAATACTAATTGTCCAGTTTGATCGAGTTATTTAACGATCTTTTTAAACCTAGAAAGTAACTTATAGATAAATTCACTAAGTTTAAAATAATATTAATTAAAAAATTAAATAATTAAGCTCAAGATAACAAATGAATTAAGGTTTTAACTTAGAAATAATTAAGAATAATAACTAAATTAAAGTTTTAATTTAAAAATAAATTCATTAAAATTAAAGATTAATAAGTTAAGAGTCAGCTTAAACATAATAAAGATTTACCAATTAAGGATAACAATTGGGTTTAAAAATTTATTAATTAATAAGTACTATTAAATAATTGAGTCCACCAATGTTAAACATTTGTATTAATATAATAAAGATTAATTAATTAAATAATTAAAATTATTAATTATTAAAAATTAAAACTGTTATATATCCTCATTTAGTTTGAAAATGCATAGAATCCCACATATAAATCTAGTAGATAGACATTTGCATGTGTGGGAAGACACGTATACGGGTGCATATAAGAAGGGCATCAAAAGGGTTGATAATTTTTATTAACACAAGATAAGTGTCATTTTAAGAATAAAAGAGTGACTAATTAAATAAAATAAGAACAACTTATTGTGTTTATTTCTCTTGATCAAGTTTCATAATGTATGTATAATATATCAAATATTACTAATATTTTAGTGAACACACATGCACACATTTGTTTAGTGATTTTATGAAATCTTAATTGAGTGTCAAAAGCCACCTTAATATAAAGATTAATGTTTACCTTATTAATTGAAACGTTTGCAAATTACATTACTTATTTTAAATAATAAACATAATGTTTTAATAAAACCCTAAATGCTAAGTGAAAATTTTAAAAGGGTATTTTAAAATATTAAAGAAAAAAGATTTATAATTAATTATATATAACATTTACAACATTTAGTTAATGCTTATTCTTCTCCAGTAATGAAGCGAACGGTCTTGAGTTCAAAACTCAAGTTATCTTTTAAAGTGCCACATTTTACATGCCACGTCAAGTTGAAGCGATCGGTATTGCGTTCAAAACTCCTCAAAGTTTCCTGTGTTTACATGCCACGTGTCAAACCTCATAAATTGCCACGGTGGCTCGTTTCATACGTGCATGTAGAATGTATGTAGACACAGTTATATGTACACGGTTTTTTACATAAGTAAGTTTGTTTTATAATAAAAATATATTTATAATAGGTTTGCTTTACACCGTGATAAATTAGAAAAATGCCACATCATTAATAATAATTATCACTGTACTTTCTTATTAAGTGATTAATTAAATTAAAATTAAATTACTAATGCACAATTTCTATTTACCTGGTTACTAAAGCACCTATTCAATATATTTAATTAGAAAATATGTCAAAACGTTAATTCTTTAGTGCCTTTATTGTTATTTCTTATATGAAATCATTAAATATAATTTACTTACTATTTATCTCTCTCTATATAAATACTAAACAATGTATACATATGCATATATTGTGTAAAGAGAAACAGAGGTATTTTTAGCTATTACATACTCTGTCTATACACACACACACACACACACACACTCGTGTACATAAGAATTGTTTACTGTTACTCTCTCTCTCTATAAGAATATGTAAATTCTTGTACATATGTAAATTAATGTTATACATGTGTGTGTGTGTGTGTGTGTGTGTGTGTATAATATATATATATATATATTATATATAATATATATAACATTGTGCATATTTTTATCAATCTCTTAGAAAACTTGTGTCATTTTTAATTTAAATAAAACAACATTATATATAGAGAGAGACACACACACATCTATATGTGTGTGTTATAAATGAGAGATTTGTCAAAGACAGTGTATATTATCTACATAAATTAAGTAATTAATTATGTCAAATGTGTAAATGTGTATATGTGTGTGTGTATATATATATTCTTACATGTAAATGATTAACATTTTGTTGAATCTTCTGCTTGCTTTCTAATTCTAAGTCATAAATTTTCTATTATATATCTGTTTTTTATAAATTTCGTTTAGTAGTTAAAAATAAGAAAAACCTAATTAATTAATTTCATGACACTTGTTATTAATTTATACTTACAACCATGCAAAATTGCTTGATTATTGACTAACACCGAAAAAATCACATAAGCACCACATAAGTATATGTAAATTATTAATAATAAATAACTAGAATATGAAAAACCAAACC
This sequence comes from Selaginella tamariscina, assembly GCA_003024785.1. NCBI lineage: Eukaryota > Viridiplantae > Streptophyta > Lycopodiopsida > Selaginellales > Selaginellaceae > Selaginella > Selaginella tamariscina. Next base: position 96,616 of record PUQB01000701.1, read on the forward strand.
CACAATAGAATAAATAATTTCTTTTAATTTAATTAGTTAAAATAATTAATCATCAAGTGAAAAAGTGGGGATTAATTGTTTACATTGAAATATACTTAAAATATTTAGTTATAAGAAATATGGTAATTAAAATATAGCTATATAGTCATCTTTCTATATCAGTTGCCAAAATAAAAAATTTAGAGACAACTTCGAAATAAAGAAGATGCATTACACATAGGAGCGATTTAATTATAATTAAATAATATATAAAAGTGAGAGTGAGTCATCAAGAAAGAATTTTTATAAGTTACATTATAACCATATATAAAAGCAAGGACTAAAAAATGAAGTAGAAAGATAATCGTTTGGAAGTAATTAAATAAAGATCATTTATAAAAGATAAAAAAGAAAATTAGCATTAGGGAGAAGAGGAGAGAGTGAAAGAAGAAGAGAAGGCTATACACATCAACATAATTAATCTAATTTTTAATTAAATATGTGATACATCTTTATATATAAAAACAAGTTATATCAAGGGTTGAATTGAGTTTATTTGAAATTTTTCAAAAAATAAATATGAACTACAAATTTAATTTGAGATGAATGATTGTAATTCTTTTATATTAAAAATGACCTTTTACTAAAACCATTTAAACTTGTAAGAATCTTGACATTCAAATCATTTTATTCCCAAATTAAATTAATATATGTGATGTTTTTCCTTTTCTTTCTCTTTTTTAAAAGCAAAGACTAAAAAATGAAGTAGAAGGACAATCATTTGGAAGTAACTAAATAAAGATCATTTATAAAAATAAAAAGAAACATAACATTAAGAGAAGGAGAGAGAGTGAAAGAAGAGAGAGAAGGCTATACACATCAACATAATTAATCTAATTTTTAACTAAATATGTGATACATCTTATATATAAATAAGTTAAATATGTGTTCATTTGTATTCATTTCTCTCTTGAATACAATTTCTTCCTTTCAGCTCAAAAGTTCCACCCTTGTTCTAAAGTTTCGCCCTTTGCACAAGGTCGTGACAGTTTGAATGATTCTCAGTAGTGACAAGCTTTTGCTCCTGCTTGTCATCGATACCATTTTCTTTCTTTCTTTCTTTAATTTTCTTCTTCGATTCATCATGTCCGAGCATGCTCTTCGTGAGCAAGTTGCTGCCCTCCAGCAGTAGCTCGAACAACTACACCTGGAGAATGATCAGCTCCGACAGCATGCAAATTCTCAAGAGCCGAAGATCAGTATACCCAAGAAGTTCGATGGTACTCGATCAAAGTTCCGAGGTTTTCTCAATCAAGTTCGTTTGCGGATCGTGATGCAATTGAGGCGCTATAAGCACAGAACTATTAAGGTCGGATTGATTGGGTCGCTACTTTCCGGTTCTGCTCTTTTGTGGTTCTTAGCCTTGCTGAAGAACAATGATCCGATCCTTGGGAATTTTGAGGAGTTTATGGAATGGTTCACGGCGATGTTCAGTGATGTGGATCGTGAGAGTGCTACCATCACCAAACTGCACCAACTTCACCAAGGGGGTACATCGATAGCAGAGTACGCGTCGAAGTTCCAACTCCTTGCTTGTGATGTCACCTGGGAGATCGTGCTCTCAAGGAGGTTTTTCGGTCGGGGTTGCATGACAAGATCAAAGACATGTTGCTAAATTTTGTTATTCCAGAAACCCTCACTAGCATGATAGAGTTGGCAATCCGTTATGATAACCGGTTGATCGAGCAGAAACAAGAATGTCGGCATCCTTCTTTCTTCCCAGTGCTGTCTTCTTTTATTTCTTCAATCCCTGTTTCTTCATATGCTGATCCATCATCTTCCTTAGTAGAACCATCTCCAATGGAATTAGGGTGATCACGTTGAGGCAAGCTTTTACCAACCGAACGCCAAAAACGGATCTAGTACAAGCTTTGTCTATACTGTGGGGACCCATACCACAAGCTAGAGAATTGTCATCGACATCCAAAGCAAGCTCGTGAAGTGGCCCTTACTGTGTTGCTGGGAAACGAGAAATCCAGCCCGAATAGGAGCCGTTTGACTGGATTGCCGTGGAACAACTCATGTTCCTCAAGGCTCTTCACTTAAAACATCTTCCCTTCCTCATCTTGGATTCATTCTATCCACGAAGGTGTGCAAGCCGTTCCATGTTTCGATGCAGTTGAAGACGCCAGAGGTAGAGTTCTTTGGTAAAGCTTTGATGGATAGCGGAGCGAACACAAATTTCATCAATAAGAATTTTGCTGTTAAACACGGGATTCGTCTACATCTTTTGAAAACTCCTGGTTCTGTACGAGTCATTGATGGACGAAATATCAAATCTAGAGCGGTAATAAATGACACAGAGTTCGTTGAGGTCGTTGCTTGCGGTGCTGTGTACAACATCTCCTTTAGTGTTGTTTCTGTTCAGACTCTACGATTATCCTTAGTTTGCGTGGATCGAGTTGGTGAATCCTGGTTAAGAGAACGTTTCATGAACAATTTCCCAGCTATTTCAACTCCGGCCACATTCTTTGATTCCGATCCTGTTTCAGTTTCTCCCCGCTTCAAGTCTCGCATATCACCTTGAAGCAATTCAAGAAAGATGGCCGACATGACCCAGCGTTTGTGTTCATGATCACAGTCTATCCCTGCTCTACTAAGGATGTTTCTGTTCCTGTTCCTCCTACCTTATTAAAGTAGTATGCTGATTTTGCAGACGTCTTCGATAAAAAGAAAACTTCTGCCTTACCATCGCACCGTGAGTATGATTGTCCTATCGTTTTATTGAGGGTAAGCACCATCCTCCGGTCCCATCTAGGGTCTCTCACCAACAGAGTTAGAGACATTGAGGAAATACATTAAAGAGAATCTTGTCACCGGATTTATCCGTTATTCGCAATCACCGGCTGGTGCCCAATATTCTTTATTTCCAAGAAGGATGGAAGTCTTTGGCTCGTGGTGGACTACAAGGATCTGAATAAGGTCACCATTCTAAACAAGTATCCTCTCCCGCTCGTCTCCGACATGCTCGAGCGTCTTTCTGGTGTTCGGTATTTTACAAAGATTGATTTAAGAGGAGCTTATCCAAATTCGAGAAGGGGACGAGTGGAAAACAACATTTCGTACACGCTACGGACATTTCGAGTACGTAGTAATGTCATTTGGCCTGACAAATGCACCTACTTTTTCAAACACATGGTTAACGATATTTCTCAAGACTTCTTAGATTTATTTGTCATCATGTACTAGACGACATCATGATATTTTCTAAGATTCGAGAAGAACACGAACGGCATGTCAAGTTCCTGGGGTCATCGTTTTAGGTAAAGGTGTTCACATGGATTCTACAAAAGTTCGGACTGTATTGGAGTGGGAGAGACCATTAAATGTTCATGACGTTTGTTGTTTCCTCAGGTTTGCGAATTTCTATTGACGTTTCGTTCGGGGATTTCTCCAAGATTGCATTGCCATTGATGAAGTTAACTGGCAAGGATGTTCTATTTGTCTGGTCCTCTGAGGCTGAGGAGGCGTTCGAGTTCCTAAAGAAGGCATTCACCTCAACACATGTTCTTATCCATCCTGACCTTCGAAGCCATATTTTGTGGAAGCTGATGCCTCTGACTTCACTATTAATGGAGTGTTGTCCCAAGAAGGTCCAGATCATCTTCTTCATCCCATTGCTTTCCATTCCCGCAAGTTCACTGCACGATGTCTATAATAAGGAGCTGTTGGCGATCGTCGATGCCTTTGAGGAGTGACGCAAATTCCTTGAAGGTTCCCCGCATGTGGTTAAGGTGTATTGTAATCACAAGAACCTCCAGTACTGGGCAACAGCACGAGTTCTCAATCAGCATCAAGCACGGGCACAGTCTTTGTATGTGATTATTCATCGTCCCGATCGTCTAAATGGCAAGCAAATGCTTTATCTCGTTGCAGTTACCTAGCTCCAGTACCAGGTGAAATCTCATTTGATTAACAAAAACAAGTCATTTTGAGCTCCGACCAATTGTTGGTGAACACGTTTTCCCCGTTTTTTCTTCTCCAGTTGACACTTTGTTTTTGGATCTAATCCGAGAAAGTCTGCCTCAAGACGAGTTTGCTCGTGATATCTTTGCACATGTTCGACTATCCCCCCTTCGACTATCCCCCTTCGTGACATATACAATCTTTATTTTATATATGTTAACTTAAATAATTTAAATATAACATGCAATGTGCTAATAAATCGAATTTATAAATGTAGGATATAAAGGTAAAACTTCTTGACTTCATTAAGAATTTTATACATAATAATATATAATATAATTATATTTAAAATGTACTTAATATAAATTATTTGTGTAGAGCCTCACAATAATATCACTTATCATTTCTTCATAATTTGTAATAATATAAGGAGATGGAATGTATATATAAAGGAATTACTTGAGAAATTATTGAAGATTTAAAACGTAATATGAAAACTAGTCAGTACGAAAGACACGTGAGAAGAAAAATAAATAATGTAACAAAGGAAAATAAATAATATTATGTGGTAAAAAAGTTTGATGTGACTAAGGTGCATGAATGCAGAAAGAATACACTCATTAATCTTATAAATATGTTTTATATTTTATTTATTATTAGTATCATAACTCTCTTTCTATACTTCTCCATAACTTTCATTAGACTTGAAAGTGAGGATATTAAGAAGATCTTAGGTGATAGCAATATATGTATGTCTCAAGGCATATGCCCTACTTGTGTAACCTTAAATACATACATATATTTATTTATTTTTAAATGTATCTTTCTTCATTCTTTTTATATATTCTTTTTTTTTTTTTTTTTTCCTTTATATGTTTCCTTTCTCTTACTTATCTTCTCTCGCCACTTTCTTCTTTACTTCTTTCTTTCATTTCAATTTCTTTTTCTTTTCTCTTTCCTCTCTTCACTCTTCTCTTTCTTTTCTTCCTTACTCTTTCTTCTCTCTTCATTTCTATATCTTCATTTTCTCTCTCTTTCTCATCTCTCTTTCACACACACACACAACACATTAAATCATGTGAATTATAAGTTATCAATGCATTTAAAAAGCGCCTAGTCATGTTAAAACATATGCAAAAAAAAAATTGAATGGATCCATCGTCAAATCACAAATGATATTTTTAACACTAATTATTTAGAGAAGTTATAAAATTATTAATATGCACATTAAATGAAAAAGAAAATGTTTATCAAGTTTACATTTTAAGATCCATCAAATCTCCAATGTAAATAATTTTATTATTTATAAATATTTTTCATGTAATTTCAATCTTTCTCTTTTTTTTCTCATTTAAGGTGTGTTAAAGATACAATTCGATATATAATTTCTTCCCCGACTTTCATTAGACTAAAAAGTGAAAATATTAAAAGACCTTAGGTAACTAACAATATGTGTATGTCTCAAGGCATATACATATATGTGTATTCAGAAATATATTTTACACAAATAAGATTTATTTATTTATTAAATTTCTCTCTCTCCACTCTCTTTTTTATCTTTTTCTTTCTCTCTCTTTTCTTTTTTTCATTACTCTCCTTCTCTTTCTTTTTCCTCTCACTGTATCTGTCTCACACATGACATTTTCTTTCATAAGTCATGTGAAGAATGGATTAGAAGTTATTATGCAACCTATCAACAATACAAATATACGCATTTAAAAAAATAAATTGAATGGATCCATCATCGAAATTTAAAGGATATTTTTCTAACAAAAAAACATAAATCACCCTCAAGAGTAAATTTAAAAAAAAAATTAAATTATTTAATTAAATTTTTCTTACTAATCATTAATTATTTAGAGAAGTTATGAAATTATTAATATGCAAATTAAATGAAAAAAGAAAATATTTACCAAGTCTACATTTTAGGTCTAATAAATCTCCAATAAATAATTTTAATTATGTATAAGAAAGATGTATAGAAACTTTTTTCCAGATGCATCGTACATGCACGTATAAAACGAGCCACCGTGGCACTTTACACAAGAGATTGACCTGTCCTTAATGACACGTGGCATATCACTTTTACACAAAAAGAAACTTGACGAGTTGTGAACTCAAGACCTTTCGCTTCATTACTATGAACTGTTGATTAATATTTTTTTAAAATATAAAGTGTATACAATAGAAGCTTTCAAACAGAGCTTGACATGAAGGTTAAGAAGACCGATTGTGTATGTGGTGAGTGTATGTACTCGTGTCTATACATATGTACATATTTCTTTCTATACATGTACATTAAGTGTTATACAGAAAGCTAGGAGGAGAAAAGCAGGAGGCGTTAGAGAGGGAAATAGAGTAGGCAGCATACACAATTAAGAAAAAGAGCTCAGGAGTTAGCAAGACAAGTCGCATTATCCAGACAACAGCTAGATCCTGCTGAAGATGACACACCACTAAAACCTGTAAGTATTAATAAATTAACACTTGAAAACACACACTCACACACACACACACAGCTAGTATGATATGAGGGAAACAGATGAACAACGCAGAGTTTCGAAGAGGGGATAGATATGTTACAAAAGCAGTGAAAGCCCTCAAAAAGATATCAAAGCTTTCCCCAGGTGCCTATCTACAATGGCAACGAAGAAAGTCGCGTCCGTATGGTAACTCAGGTTTTCTATGGCCCCCTATTAAACAGGTGTGTGTATGTGTGTGTACTTGTGTGTGTGAGAGAGAGAGACGTACAAAGCAAGCTTTAATATAGTGATATATCAACAATTTTTGTCAAACTAGCCCAAGGTTGAAGCTTTTGGAGCCTACTAAACAGCTTAAACATGAAGAGGAGCGGTTTAGGGCTTGGTAGGTCGTTAATGGAGCAGAAGAAGAACCACAACAGAGCTCTATGTTAGACGTAATAAGAAAATCAAGTAAGGAGTGTGTGTGTGTGTGTGTGTGTGTGTGCGTGAGAGAGAGACAGAGAGAGGAACTAGATAAAGACACATCGTTTACATGTACGTAATACATGTAGTACCCTACATGTATAACCACACACTATACATACACATACACACACATTGACTTTTGCAGGTTTTTGGTGGCGAGCCCTGGAGAGGTATTGAGTTGCAAACCTCTGGAACCAAATTGCAAGTCATCAGAGTCTTAACAGTTCTTATATGTATGATGCAGATCAAGTTCACACACGCAAACACACGCATGGAGTACAGACTAACATCCAAGCTGCAGATGCGTGTAGATTATGAGGTGAATAAGAACATTAATATATTACGCATGTATGTAAGTAAATAATATAATAAAATAAGAAGTGAAAATAAAATAGTAGGCTGGTTATGTAAGCAACTTAAACTAAAGCAGTTGTTGCTAAAACTTCACAATAATGTGTGCTGTGTACAGTAATATTATTTAAACTGATATTAATATTCTCTCTCTCTCTCTCCTCTCCTCTCTCTCTCTCTCTCTATATATATATATATATATATAGAGGGTGTGTGTGTGGCAACACAAACACATCTTGAATAGCGGCCATGCAGTTAAAACAGAGAACTAGTTATTACCATGATTAATTGATTCAATGATATAGCTATAAACGTTTTATAGAATAATACAATACATTGATTATTTAAATAATAACATGAGGTTTTAAATAAATGTAATAAGTAAATGAATTAGAAGAAAAAATCAATTTTAAAATAAATAGAAATCGTTTGAAGAAAGGAGTCAACTTTGGAAATCATAAATAACAGACACACACATTTAAATATATATGTTTTGTATATGTAAGAAAGAAAGGAGATATTTACGTTTTATATAAGAACAATAATAGTCTCAACGCTCTAAGTGGTGACGTTGGGGACAGGCATCAGGTTCTTAACCATTGAATAAAACTAAAAGTATTACAATTGCATAATAATAAACCATGTCAAAAATAAAATTATTAATTTCACATTTTATTAAAGAAGTTATACATAATAGATTATAAGAGTTAAAACTAAAAATGAGATTGTTTATTATTAAAATTACTAATTAAACACAGTTCAATAGCTACAAGATTCTAATTCTGAAAAAGTATACAAAATTAAGAATATGATTTTTTTAAATCTTATCAAACAGTTCGTCTTATGTTTTACATCCATATGGAAATTACTGGGGGCGATGGATTAAGCATGGATCGACGTGGTACTTAAGAATAAAATTTTATTAGGTTAAATATAAATTTATTAAATTAAGAATAATAATTAGGGTTAAGGAAATAAATTTATTAAATTAAGAATAATAATTAGGGTTAAGGAGATAAATTCATTAAATTAAAAATAATAATTTAGTTAAGTGTCGTTAAATAATTAAGTCCTTACTAAATTAAGAATAACAATTAAATTAAAATTTTAATTTAAAAATAAATTTAGCAAGTTAAAGATAACAAGTAAAGTCAAGGTCATTAAATAATTAAACTTGGACATATGTAAACTTAGGAACTTAATAAATATGAACTCATTAAATTAAAATTAAGAATTTCTTTAATTAATAAATTATTATTAAATAATTAAGCCCACTAATGGTGGACATTTGTATTAATTCTTATAATAAATATTAATTAAATAATTAAAATTATTCATTATTAAAATATATATTCCCATTTAATTTTGAAAATGCATTTAAGGTGTGTCCTGTCAAACTCCAAGATATTTTTATTATTTGATGAGCATTTAAACTTTATTATTGTACTTTCATCAAAATTTTAAATATACTTTTGGTTAAGTATTTGAAATGTTTTTATTTTCCCACTTCATATTGCTGTATTACAAGTAATAAATAAATAAATTTAACATTAAAGAATGTAAATTATATTATATAATATATGATTCATATAAACAATACGTATATATAATAATGGTAAAAGAGAGAGAAAAAGAAAGAGGATAAATGATAAAGAGAGAGAAGAGAAAAAGAGAATAAAGAAAGAAAAGAAAAAAGGGAGAAAGAAAAATAAAAAAGAAAAGAAAATAAGAAGAGACGTTGCAAAAAAATATATATATATATATATTTTTATACATAATGAAATTATTTACATTGGAGATTTGTTGGATCTTAAGATGTAGGTTTGATAAACATTTTTCTTTTCATTTAATTTGCATATTAACAATTTTATAACTTCTTTAAATATTAATGATTAATAAGACAAAATTCAATTAAATTCAATTACTTTTGAAGTTGGTTTATGCCTTAATGAATCTATTTAATTTGTTTTTCAAATGCATATATTTTAATGTGAATAAGTACTTTTTCAATGTATTGATAACTTCTAATGTATTCTTCACTTAACTTATAAAAGAAAATGTCATATGTATGTGTGAAAAAGAGAGAAAGAAAGAGAATAAATAGAAAGTAAAGAGAGAAAGTGTAAAGAAAAGAAGAAAGATAATAGAGAAAATAAAGAAAAGAGAATAAAAAGAAGAAAGAATGGAAAAAGAGACTTAATAAATAATAAATCTCCCTTGTAAAAATATATTATTAAATATACACCATGAGACATACACATATTATTAATTATTCAAGATCTTCTTAATTTTTTCACTTTTAAGTTTAATGAAAGTCAAGGAAAAACTTTATATTAAATCATATTTTTAACACATCTTAAAAAGATTGAGAAAATAAGGAAGAAGTAAAGAAAGAGAGTATGTGTGTGTTATGATACAATAAATAAAATAAAAAACATACTTGCAAACCAATAAAGTGACATTTTGCACCTTAATCACATTAAGTTTTTTTACTACATAATATTATTTATCTTTCTTTGTTATATTACTATTTTCTTCTCGCATGTTGCTCGTACTGATAATATTTATATTATATTTAAATTTATATCAATGTCTCGTAATTCTTTTACATTACATTATGTCTCCTACCATTATTTAAATTAGAAAGAAATAGTAAATGATATCACCATGAGGCTCTACACAAATAATTTATATTAAATACATTTTAATTATAATATATTATAATTATAAAAATACTAATGAAGTCATGGAGTTTTATCCTTTGGATCTTACATTTAATAAATTTAATATATTAACACATTGCATGTTATATATATAATATTTAAGTTAACATATATAAAAGAGAGATTGTATAAAGAAAGATAGAGAAAGGGAGAAATGTTAGTATATTAATTTAAAAATAAATGTTAAAATTCTTATTAATTAAGGTGGTTTGAGTAAAAATCATTTTTAATATAAAAGAATCATGATCGAACATCTCAAATTGCATATATAATTCACATATCTTTAAAGATTTCAAATAAGTTTAATTAGATCTTTAATATAACTTACTTTTAAATATGACATTGTATACATAATATGTATATATAAAAAATACATCACATGTTTAAATAAGATTAAATTTTAACTATGCTGATGTATAGACTTTTTTCCCCTTTCTCTTTCTCATTCTCTCCTTTAATATAATATGATTATAGACTTTTCTCCCCTTTCTCATTCTCTCCTTTAATATATGTACATGAGTATATAATTATATATGCTTATATATATATAATATAATATACTATATGAAGAGTACATAACAGCTACAAAATATGTATGTTTCTCTTTACACATCCACATGTTTGTGTGTAATATACATGTATATGTATACATTATTTACTATTTATATATAAAGAGAGACAGACACTAGTAAATTATATTTAATAATTAAATAATAATAAAAGCACTAAAGAGTTCAAGTTTTAACATATTTTTTTAATTAAAGATATTGAGTAAGTGCTTTAGTAACCATATAAATGGAGATTGTGCATTAGTAATTTATTTTTTAATTTAATTAAAAAAATATAGTGGTAATTATTATTAATGATGTGGCATTTTTCTAATTTATGAAGGTGTAAAGTGGACCTATTATAAATATATTTTTAATAAAAACAAACTTATGTAAAAAACACATATAACGCAACGTACGAAACAAGCCACCGTGGCAATTTATGAGATTTCAAACTCCTTCATAACACGTGGCATATAAACATGTGGCACTTTTGACATGAACTCAATACCTAAAGCTTCAACTTGTTCATTAATTTGTTTTCTAATATAAAAATCAATATTCAGCTCATGCCACATGTACGTATAAACGAGCCACCATGGCACTTTACTACACAAACTTGCTGGAGATTTGAACTTTGGACCTGTCCTTAATGACACGTGGCATGTAAACATGTGGCACTTTAAAAGCTAACTTGTTGATTTTTATTTATTAATATCAAAGTCAATATTCAACTCATGGTTAGTATTCTTTATAACATTATAAGTTTTTATTTTAAAAACAAACTTGTACATATAAAACAAGCCACCGTGGCACTTTACACGAAAAGAACTTGCTGGATTTTTTGACGTCCTTAATGACACGTAGCATGTACACATGTGGCACTTTCATACAAAAAGGGAAACTTGTTGACTTTTTGATGGCGACTTAATTTAGTTTTAATCATATTATAATACTAAATATTATAATATTATTTTTATGCTCCCAGTGAGGATCGAACTCACGACCTTTCGCTTACGAAGCGAACGCACTACCACTATGCTATGGAAGCTCAACACGTGAACGATTTGCAGGTAACATCAAATGATTGAATTCGCTCTGTAATTAATCAATGGTTTAGGGCAATCCCATTAAAAGATGCCAATTTTCCTTAAACTTCTCCTCCAGAGATCTTAGTCGTGCATATGATTCATTCCATGGCTACAGTGTAAGGCGCTTGAATCTTTGTTATAGATGATTTCACATAATACACTTGTTTCTGCGCAGGATTTCTGCTCCAGGGAAGGTATTGATCACGGAGCGTACTTAGTAACTGAACAACCCAATCCGGGACTTGTTCTCTCCACATCTGCCAGATTCTATGCAATTGTCAAAGATTATTGGTGCCTGATGAGAGGGAAAGCATTTTCTGGGTACGCCTTTATGTTTACTGTGGTATATAGAAACAGCCCACAGACACACGCACACGCGCACACACACATATGTGTATGTATGTATGCATGTGTATATTTATATCTGTACACACACACACACACATATGTGATTTTAAACGTTTCTGTAGTCATATATAAATGTGAAGGTGTCATCCCGCAACTAAACTCTATCAAAGAATATCACCTTTCACTTGGAGCTTGCAAGTTATCTTCTACAAAGTAAGTTTCATGTAAATGAATGACTTATATCTGTGATGCATATCTATAAGTAGTTAGTACACACAGTTATAAAATATATTCTTGATATATATTATAATTATTATTTCACTGTTTATTTATAATAGTTAGATTCTTGATATATTAAATCAGCATGATTTATATGCTAAAATTTGGATAAGATTCTATTAACTCGTAAATCAAAGTTTATGTATATACGTGTATATGTGTAATACGATTTGTGCTAATATTTTAAACTTAGAACTAATTTGTGGAGGACGCAATACAATTTGGTGTTGCAACAGCACTTGCCGTTGCGAATGAGCGACTAGGGGAAGGTGGACGTGACAAAGTATACAAGCACCTCAAACATGGTAATGTTAATATCCAATCAATAATATGATATTAAACACTAATATTATACATAAGAATCATCAATATTATACCTCTTTAAACCGTCTTTCAGGACTAGACATAACAATCCTTGGTAGCAACGACTTCTACTCTTTCAGAAAAGTGGTAAGCTGTATAATACTACTATATAAGTGATCTCTCTCTCTCTCTCCTCTCTCTCCTCTCTCTCTCTCTCTCTCTCTCTCTCTCTCTCTATATATATATATATATATATATATATATATATATATATATATAGTGTGTGTGTGTGTGTGTGTGGTGTGTGTGTGTGTGTGTTGGTGTCTCAACATGTTGTATGTAGTACATCATATTAACAATGTATTACAGTTACTGGATATTTTAAACTAAACGATTCATTCATATACTTTTATTATTAATAAATTTGATTTATATTGTGTTTTTAATACAGCTAGAAGCGAAAGGGCTTCCTTTAACAGCTGCGGCGCTTGCATCACTTCCTGCGTTTTCTAGTATCTCATTAAACCGCTCATCAAAATCAGAGACTACGCCCGAGCTTGCAAAAACAGGTCTTGGATCTTCAGCATCCATGACTACAGGTGTGCTTTTTATACCCATATATTTATGTATATTATGCGATATAGTTTACCATAATATGGTGTGGTGTATAACAACTTAGCCTCTGTGATACAGTTTATTAAACCGAATGTTTAAAATATAGTTATGCAGCTTCTGCTATATACATGTGTCTCTAACACACACACACACATACATATACATAAGTTTTATATTATATAATTAAGGGTTTGATTACAGCTATTGTTGCTGGATACTTCACCACTTGGGAGTTGTGAAGCTAGATTTTGAGGACGATTCTGAGTCTCTGGATCTGATACACGTGGCATCTCAAGCAGCACATTGTCATGCACAACAGAAGATTGGGAGCGGGTTTGATGTGAGTGCGGCTGTGTATGGAAGTCAGAAGTATGTGCGTTTCTCGCCAGATGTTGTGTCTTCAGCCGTTGATGCACCTCTTGATGTAAGTTGTATATACATATCTACGTTCGTGCATTACATGTGTGTGTGTGTTGTGCAATGTAAAATTGTGTTTGTATTATATATCTAACGTCTAGTTTGTGATTCTATAAGCTTTATATACAAGTTTGAGATTCTATATGAACAGTCTATGCATTTTTACCATTTGGGTGCGCATGCGCGTGGGTATGTCATCTGTTTTTACTATATATGTAACGTATAGTTTAAGATTCTATATACTATATACACATACGTTTATTGATATGTCTCTTATGCACACTTTACATGATAATATTTTGCAAATATGTATTATGCATGTATATATAATACTGTTTTGTACAGGAGCATGGAAAACCTTTGTCACTGGAAAAAGCCATGAAGAATATTTTAAACTTGAAATCCTGGGACTCACAAAGGTCTAACTTTGCTCTTCCACCAATGCTATCTCTGGTCCGTATTATAATCTAATTAATCATTTACTTAAATTATAATTATATTATTAATATAAATACATTATTCATACGCGCATGCATATGTACATTCAGTTATTTTATTTTATGTAGATTCTTGGAGAGCCTGGGCATGGTGGATCACATACACCTTCAATGGTGGGTAAAGTAAACACATGGAGAAAAACACATGAAAATGCGGAATATTCCTGGAAGAAATTGGCAGATGCGAATTTGACGATGGAGAATGATCTTCTTAATCTTAAACACTTGTATCAACAAAACCCAGATGATTATGCTCTTGTACTCGAGACTTGCAGCAAGTGCAAGGTAATATTAATACGAGAGAGAGAGAAAGAGAGCTTATATCTGATGTTTTGCAGTGTGTGTGTATGTGTGTGTGTGTGTGTGAGAGAGAGAGAGAGCTTATATCTGATGTTTTGCAGTGGAACGAGTGGAAGCCTGATAATGAGATACATCTGGTTTAATTAAACTACGTAAAGATTTCAATGCAATAAGGTCTCTCTTAAGGCAAATAGGCGAAGAAGCTGGAGCACCGGTATTTGATATAGGAATTATTTATATATGGTTTTATTTTGCTAATAAATTAACCTACGTGCCTGTGTGCATAAATACGCAGATATAAACTTGTATAGATCTGCATATAACCTTACTATGATTTTATATAGGTTTACAAAGTCAAATAGATTATTTACACACTCTGTGTGTGTGTATCTCTGTGTGGTGTGTCTATTTGTAATATGTACACTAGTACAAGCATAATGATTATTATATTACATTTGTAAAAATATAAAATATGTTTTATTTATAAGTTGTTTAATTTATTAACTATATAATTAAATTAATAGCTATTAACCAGGATTTAAACAGATTGAACCTCTTGAACAAACGGCTTTATTAGATAAAACAATGGATTTAGAAGGGGTAGCATTTGCAGGGGTTCCCGGAGCAGGTGGACATGATGCGGTTTTTGCTATTACATTTGGAGGTAAAATACTATTTAATAGTTTATATTTAGTTTGTTTAATATTTATTCTGTTAAAATAATCTTTGTAACTTTTATATGTATGTAAATAATGTGTATGAATTTCAGGGGACTCACGGAGTCGAGTAGAGAAGTTATGGAGTCAAAAGGTGTGCTTACATTAAATGTTCAAGAGGATCCGCGCGGAGTTATCTTGAAAAAAATGATCCTCGGCAAACAAGTTTAAAACAGGTTTAAAATCTGTTTTTAACATTATATAAATAATTAATAACTTTCTTATACAAATTTTATCTTTATAATTATATGATACACTATAAATATATATAGAACTTGAATTATTTGGTGCAATATGTGGAAATACATTTTAAAAAATTTTCTCTCACGCACACACACATAGTATTTATAAAATACTAAATTTAAATCTGAATGATTATTATAAAATATAATATTTTCAATAATATATATATATATACACACACACACACCACACACACACAACATTCTGTACTATTACTATTTAATTTATCCAATATTATTAATAACGTGCGTTAACATTATACTTTCTACATAGTATACTACCTTATTAATGTATTAGTTTATATATGTTAGAATATTATTTTTGCTATATTGTTTGCGATACTACCTCTGTGGGTGTGTGTGTGTCTATACACACACACACACACTGATACATAGACTTTCAAATACATGTGTATGTAGTTTAATTGATCACACACACACACACTTCTAAACTCTGTTGTTGTTGTGATTATCATATATGTGTATATCTTATGATATCCATGTTATGTATGATATCTATATCAGGATGTACGGATATACGTATATTTATATGGTATGCATTTTATGTTAATATTGTTTTTGTTGTGTGTATAACTAGACAGTTATTTGTGTTTGTTAATATAATATTCTATTCTTCCTGGGATAGCTCCGGGCTCAAAAGAACTACTTCGGTTCATCGTAAACAAGCAGGGCCAATAACCGCGGCATTATCCAAATGTAACGTGAAACCGGTTAGTTCACACACACACACACACACACACACACATGTGTTATGTATTATATTATTACCTATATGCAGAGGTTCAGACTAAGCAGGTATTACTTGAGGGTATTACACCTTTGCATTGTGCTCAGTCCTCACCTTCCAAGCTAAGTTCAATAAGTAAGAAAATCCTTGACAAAGTTGCTGGCAAATCCATTCAAAAGCCGAAGGGCACGCGTGCACCACACACACGCATACTTACAAATGCATGTGTATGTACATAAATTGTTATATATACCTATGATCTTACTTAAACATGTGTATATCCTTTCAGCTACATAGAAGAAGTATATCCAAACGTGTTTAAGACTTCAGTAAGACTTGACTCTCAACCAGTTGTGATTTAGAAGAGCTTGCGTGGTAAGACTTGAACCTGGCCGCAAAGAGAGAAGCATGTTCTTGAACTCAACAAAGCTCGGTGTATGATAAACAACGACTCACAAAGCTTACCCACAAGCCACAAGTCGCATACTTTGGTGTACCGGCCGTCCGGCGTCATTGGAATCCCGCTGGACCATGCACCAAGTGGAACACAAGTGGGCACCTCATCTGCCTGCCACACTGTTTCGAAATCCATAAGGAACCATCCTACCTGACAGAAGAGCACGTTTGCCCATCTTACATCCCTGTGTACAAGATTCACCTCATGGAGCTGGTGCACGCCTCGCAGAACATGCCTCATACAAAGTTTAAGTTCATGTTCATTAACAGGAAGCCTGTGTTTCCCAATCGGCTGAACTTCAACCCTATACACTCCGGACCTGCTACACCGAGGGTCTCTCTCTGCCCAAGCCTTGCCCCAACGCGTCTCAGATGGCCTGTATGCCTTCAAAACGAACTCAAGACGCGTGAAGCCGAGGTTTACATGAGCCTGGAAAGGAGTTATAATCTTCTTCACATAACCCGGGAACATCTCAATAACCCTCGTAATACCCCGTCCGTTACTGAATCTTTGTGTCCCAAGATTGGTCCACCGGCCAGCATCCGACTAGTCCTCTCATTACCCACTGTGATCACGAATCTCAAAATGTTGAAGGAGCATTGCAGGACCGTATATATCGTCTCTGGTGAGCTCGTTATCATAGGTCCAAGCAGTAGACTCGGTGGATACCCACGCTGCCGATCGACTGCATAATACGCAATGGTATTCCCCAACGTAGCGGATCCAATAATGTAACGCCTCGTAGAATTTTCGCTATACATCGCAGCAATCTCAGGTGCAGGTACGTTCCAGCTCCCTGACTTGTTCTCTTCCTGAAAGTAAGTCAGCTCACCGTAAGTAACGGACAAATCTGGCCTTTTGCCTTTTGCATCGCTGGTGTTTCTATCAATGAAGACGCCCCTAAGTTCCGCTGTGAGAACCACCTCTTTCATGGGCTTGAAGCAGAAGTCATCCCATCTAGATTGGAAACAACTTCACTAGCACCACTTTCAATGGGAATGCCCCCTTGCAATGCATATGCAAAGAGGTAGCTGACCTTTACCGACCGGAAACTCTCGTTCTGGAACCAGCTTGTTCTTTAACCCGACTGACTTGAACTCGTCGTACACTCTATCAGGAACTGGTAACCGCATGGGAAGGGGTGCATTCAACACCGTCCGGAGACCATCCTGTGTATCTTTGACCTCGTGAAAAGGCTGCGCAAATGCATTCGCCCACTCGGCACATCGATCATGAGAGATATCTAACATGAAACAGTTACACCATGGATGGCAACAGCCAAGGATACTAAAAAAGAAGGGATGGGCTACCTCGGGGGAACAAATGGAAGGAAATCAGGAGGAGAAAAACAAGGGGCCTTTGCAGGAAAAAAACCGATCCATATACAAACTTACCAGCAACAGGAAGGGGAGCAGTAAGAAGAGGAGCAGCAAAAACATGAGCAGGGACTGCAAAAGAAACAAAAATTTGTCAGCAAAGAAAGGAACATGATGAGCAGCAAAGACAGGAGTACACTGGATCACCTTGCTGCCTCGGTTGGATAAACTTGAGATAAACGGTGGTACCCTTGCTCAATCTCAGGCGACTGTGACTCTCCAATAAGTCATACCAAAACCTCCCTGTCAAAAACGCAACGCGCAAATCCTGGCCGATGCTTTTCTTAATTGTTTCAATCACTTCGCCCAGAGATGTCCAGTACCTGAGCGTACTGCTCCCGACGAACCGTGCCGCTTTAACCGCATCTTCCGTCGGATCTAGACTCTCTGCACTATTCACGATACAATAACAAACAGTGAATACTTCTACGTCCATGGAATCCATTTCAATTTAGGGTATCGATCTAGGACGATGCGTATCAACCAAAGCTCGCCAAGGGGTTTCACCAAGTTGAAAGCGAATTTGTAAACCTGTCCCATAAAATCTATAATAATTATATAAAATATGGAGCCAATCGCACCTGCGTTTAAGTGTATTTTAATTTTTGACTGTTGCATTCGCACTTCAGTAGTTTTTAGGTTATTTTAAGCTTTAAGAATGCATTTTAAAACACTTTCATTCCCACCTGCATAAGTGTTTATGGTAAAAATTTAATGTAAAACACTAGTGACTTCGCACTTGACTTACTTTAAAATGTCTTCAAAATAGCATTCGAACATGTTTTAAAATATTTTAAAATTTCAAATTCAAATCAAATTCGAAATGCTAACCCTAAATTTCAATTTCAATATTAAACTTGAACATAGCAATCACGCAGTTCTACGACACCGCAAACATAAGAAGTCGGTTAGGTTGTCTCGGACCTCCTGTGCATCCTCTGGCCCACGCAAGTCTTCCTGTGGTTCTCCCTCAGCCACAATAGGATCCCCGTAATCTTCAAAAAATCTCTGCTTCCTTCAAGGCTTGAATGTGTTTCTCTCCCATGCTTTGATCTCGGCATTGATGTTTGTCTCACCAACATTAATCAAGAAGTTGTGCAAGATGCAACAACTTTTGATGATGTTTGGCAGGTACTTCGGCTTGATCCTTTGTTTTTTATCCAAGCATTTGAATTTCATTTTCAGGAGTCCAAATGCTTGTTCAATAACAATCCGGGCCAGATGGTGTTGCTGGTTGTACTCCGCCTCAGTCACCGTCAACCGAGAACCTGTTTCAAATGAATAATTGAAAAGAAAAAAAAAAACAATCAGCTTACCCAAGTGAGGGATCATCAAGTGCTACTGCAGCTGGTAGCCTTTGTCTCCCACCAGGTATGGCTCAATCCACTCGTCAAAAGCAAACTCCCGAGGAACTGTGAGTAATTCCCTCGCTTGGATCTTGTGGCATAGCCTGGAGTTCCGAAAAACCCTCATGTCATGAACACTCCCTAGAAGAAAAAAAAAACCAATTAGATGTATAGAAGAAAAAAAATAAAAGTAATTACCTGGCCAGCCTGGATAGATAGTCAAGAACCTTTTTCGAGCGTCACAAACCCCTGCAAGATCACCGAGTATCGTTGCTTTCAATCAAAGTAGCCCTCACCATCCGGGCCAACTGGTCGAATCTCAAAATGTGTACAGTCGATTGCCCTAGCCACATTAGGGAGACGAGTCTTGGTGATTTGCTGAAAATCTGCCGCCACAGCTCTAACCTCCGCTGCTGTCTCTGGGAATCGAATCTTGTACCTGAGGCACTTGACGATTGCAGCAGTTGTCTGCACCACAATGTCATGTGCAGTGGCTTCCCGATCCCAAACTTGTCAGACAGGTTATGCAAAGTTGTAACTAAAATGGGCATGGCTATAGTCCCATTTCCTAATAATTAGCAATTTTAGCTATTTAATTAGCATTTTCTAATATTAAAGGAATATTCTTTAGAATATATGTTTGAAAAGAGAATATTCTTTAGAATATTCTATTTTGTATTCTACCCTTTAATAAATTATAGCATTCATTGAACAAAAATTAATAACATTATAAAAGTAGAATGTATTAAATTATATAATATATTGCCTAATATAACAATTAAGGAAGAGCATAAGAGGTACATTATATAAATATTGATGTTGTTATTAAAATATTAATATTTAAATATAACATTATTAATTAAAAATTTGTAGTAGTAATAATATATATAAAATCCTATAATAATATAGTCAATCTTCCATATCATTTTTTAAATTTATATAGTTAAGTATACAATTTGGTACTATTATTAAAGAGTTTATAATAATTATGAATATTAAATATATGATATTTTATAATTTTGTAATTGCTTTAAGCTTCAGAAAACATACATTCCCTTGCAGTTTTGTTAATCGTGACTTTATCAACGCTTCTTGACATCCACCCATATCGAATGGATTTAACATTTATAAAACATGCTGGGTCTTTTTGATTGGGAGACCATGTTTTCTCTAGGCATCCATTATATCTTTCGCTCTCCTTCTCGTGTCGCCTTTTTTGTGGTTTGAACCATGCAACCTTAACAATACTATTTTTTGTGATTACTTCAGGTGTGTCGATAATTTGACCCATCCAAATAGGCTGATTATATGACGCATCTGGAGTAATGAGAACCATCATTAGTTTTTGAAGATCCTTGCAGCAATCAAAGTATGCTTTAGGTTTTTGGTTCCTTTGTCCAACAAAGTGTGGGGTTTGCACTTCCACATCACTACTGGCTTCTATGTCGTCTGTGCTCAGTGATGTCATTTCAATCTCCTCTCGCCACCTTGTTTTAGGCCAGAAAGGGTGTTGCAATTCTGTACTTGTGACAGTAGGCCCTTCCAACTCTCGAACAACAGTCTCCCAATAGTTGACCACATGCTTATATAGTTCTGAGTAACCAGTTGCCTTATCAGAATTCTTTGGCATCGATTTTTGAACCCATGCCACATATTTTTTGATGCCATCAATAATAACCTCTTGTTCCTTGAGCTGGGCACTCAATGGAATAGGGTCTGGTTGTCCTTCTGGGAGAAGTGGCTTTCCATCCTCTCCACTTTTGAAGAGCATTAAGCCCTCTTTCGGTAACCACTCCTGCTCTGATGGCCGTAACTTGTACTGCATAATAGGTATACCATCTCGTATGGAGAAAAAGAATTGTAGCGGCACAAGGTGACCAACTAAAGAATCACTCCCTTCTTTTATATACTCCTTGAGAAATTTTTTGAAGTCTGGCACCTCAGTCACAAGCAAAGCACAACTTTTTTTGGAGATGCAATTTTCAAAAAGATTCATCATATGCGGTAAGGTAAGTGCACTTGTCCTTTTTGTAGAGTTGGAGACCTTGCTGAAGAACGCATCAATATCTTCATGAGTGTGACCAACCATAAGGAAACTGAGCGTGATTGTTTCAAACACACCTTTGGCAACAAGCATTGACAAGTATGCTAGCACATATCTAGAAAATAAAAGTAAGTATGAGCTTGAGAAACCCTTAAGTAAAATGATTTACCTATTTTTGTTCTCGCCTGCACAATTATCCATCTGTAAAAGCAAATGACGAGGAAGCTTATTTGATGTTGAGGACACATGTACACTATTTGAGCTAGATCCCTCCACTGAACCTGAACTCTCAACAGGGCCATCTGTTTTTTGTGCAGGTTGCTGACAATGCCTCTCATATTCCCAAGTAGCCTCAAGTGCAGACGTGTTCATGAGAGCATTATGTAAAGGTTGAAGGTGTTGTTTCTTCACTTTGAGATCACTGATAGGACTTGTCTGTGAGTGGGCTTCAAGGTTTCTGAAACACATGGCTAACGACCCAATAGTGAAATTGGAGTCGCTAGACCAATGTGGAAGTGAAAAGTGTCCATATGACTCACAACCGTGTCCATGTGTTAGCACACCTGTTAATGAAATCGGAAGTTTCATGACATTTCCAAGGCACTTTGGTGTTGCAAAGAGCTTTGGAATGCTGGTCTTTGAATGATCCATCTTGTCATGGATCAAGCACAGGTACTCTGATGGGCGTGACACAGAAAGCATGCGGTGTGCATAGTACTGAGACCGACAAGTTTGTTGTGCAATCATGTGGGCCTCCATCTTCCTTTGAATGGTAGTGATCTCCACCAAGGTTTTTGCACAAGCCTCTGCAGCCTTCAATGATGTACAAGTGTCACACTTAGAAAAGCTAGAGTGTTTTGCAATCTCCACATCCTTAAAATGAGTATTCCATATGTTGTTGAAGGTACCAGTGCAGATTGCTTGGAGCCCCATCAAACTGAGGCACTTGTTCACATGTTCACACAGTTTCAATTGAGTGTAGATTGAAGGTAAAACCTTGAGATTTTCCCTGACCCCTGCATTTGTGGTTCGGCATTTGTGAGGCATCCTGTCTGCATTTGCTTCCACAAAAGCCTTGAGTATCTCTATGGCTGCCATGATGTGAGAGCGGGTTTTGACCAAGCCAGTGTTCCCATGAACTGAGGTTCGCGCTCCATCTAGCCACTCATCCCTCCGACGGTAGAACGTGGTCTTTGGGATCCCGTATATACTGTACCAAGCTTTGAAGCAGATGGCCACCTTATTAAATACCATGGATGTACTCTGATAACCTGTGTCCGAGGCCATTCCATCAATACACCCAGTTAGTGCAGCATATACAAACTCATGCCTTTGCTTTTGGGTGAGCATACGAAAGACATGTCTACATTGGGTAATTTCATTCCGGTCTGCCATCTGACAACACTTCTTCTTGCAACAGTCAATCGTGGAAATGCTCGTAACACTTTCGGAAGATGTAGGATCCATCTTTACCCTCTTGCTGAAACTTGCAGGGGAAGATCTACAACCCATGAATCGCCTTTTTCTTACAATAGGACCAATGCAAGGAACCTCTTCAAATATGAGTTGTTCTTCCGGGTTGTTATTATTGAAATCCAACCCAGAATATGTTGAACCATCTTGCCGTCTTAATTCAGATGTTCGCCACCTCACGAGGGATCCAGGATACAATGTGCCATTAGGTGAAACCTCTGTCACAACTACACCCACGAAGTCGGACCCTAGTTTCTCTTCTGACACTGCTTCCATTGGATTTATAGCTGTGATGATGCCTCTTCCGACTTCAATCTCACGAAGAAAGAGAATCACCTCATCCATCACAGCAGGCAAGCCATCATCTGGTAAACTCGTGCTACTATTTGTTTGTGACTCTGCATATTCTGTGTCAGCCTTGACTTCATCCAAATTCCACAATACAGGAGAACCCTCCTCAAATTCCATTCCCAGAACCTCAACATGCTTGAAATGGTGTTCACCCATACGTACACACAAGATCCTTGGGAAATATTGTGACATGATGCATTATTATCTCGAACTTCCACAGTTCCAGTGCCAACTATCTCGTTGTTCCGAAGAAGACATACTTTATCTCCAGTATTAAACATATTGTCCTGCACATAAATAATTGTATTATTTATGATATCTGTTTATGCAATATTTTAAGAAATCTGAATTACGGTTACTTAATAATATGCATATGCAATAATACATAATTATGTTTAGAGATAATATCTCATGTTTGATTAATACAACTGATGGGCGGGATTAATCCCGCCAACGAATCCCTCACGAGGAACGGTCGGCGGGATTAATCCCCGAC
>PUQB01000702.1:0-12500 GCA_003024785.1 Selaginella tamariscina
TAATCCCGCCCGTTCCGCACAGGGCATGCTACGCGGCGGGATTAATCCCGCCGCCCAGGCCCTTCACTCGGGCCTTGTCGCGGGATTAATCCCGCAGGATGCCAATGCCCTGTGCGGAATCCGGCGGGATTAATCCCGCCGCCTAGGCCCTTCAGGCAGGCCATGGCGGCGGGATAAATCCCGCCCGATTCCGCGCAGGGCATGCGTACGCAGCGGGATTAATCCCGCCACTACACACACACACAAATATATATAGATTATACAGATACTGGTACACATAATAATGTATGTATACATAGGAATATATATATATATATATATATATATATATATATTATAATATATATATATATGTGTATATGTATATCGTGTGTATGCGTGTGTGAAACAAATAAAATCATACAGATAAACAAACACACACACACACACATATAACAGGAGTGTGCGTGTGTGTGCGAGAGATACAATTAACAAATCAATAAAATTATACAGATACACACACACATATATATAGATAAATAAATAGAATATATATATATATATATAATATATATATATATATATATATCTGTGTGTATATATGTATACGAGTGTGCGTGTGGTGCAAGAGATAGAGATCTAAATTATATTATTAAGATACACACACATATAAATATATATGTGAATAAAAATAAATAATATCACAAATAAACGCAGAGGAGTGTGCGTGTGAGAGAGAGAGAGATCTCACCTGTGTGAGAGAGAGAAGGAGATTTCGCTGCCGCCGCCGCCGCCTTTACAAACCCTAGGAATATACCAAAACCCTAAAAGGAATAGAATATATATTAACCCTAATCGAATATTCCTTTTAAGAATATACTTAAACCCTAAAAGATTAAACTAGTGATTCGCCCTAAACGAATATTTTTCATTATATTATCAGCGTGTGCGTGTGCGTGGGTGTATCACATACACCCCAAGAATAAATATCATGCAAGGGTTTAACACGTGTGTGTCCATGAGAGTGTTAAAGTTTCACATGCAGCGATACATATATACACACATAGTATTATACACATAGACATACATACATATTAGTATATATTAATATTAGAGAGACAGAGTACAGGATCATGTATGGTGTGTATGTATGAGAGAAGAGTGACAATACATATTATGGATCATGCATGGTGTGTATGTTGAGAAAAGAGAGACAATACATATTTACATGGATCATGCATGGTGTGTATGTATGAGAGAAGAGTGAGAGTGTTAACAAATTAAATTCATACACATTGGATATATTAGTACACACATATACATACACACGTGTATACATTACATGTGTAAATTCAATGTAGGGTTAGGGTTTAGGGTTAGGATGGATCATGCATGGTGTTTATGTATGAGAGGAGTGAGTGTTATACACAGATATACATTATACATATTACATAATATTGTAACATCAGTACATATTATGGATCATGCATGGTGTGTATGTATGAGAGAAGAGACATGCTACATATTATGGATCATGATCATGCATGGTGGTATGTATGAGAGAGGGATTATGCATAGTGACACTGTGTATGTATGAGAGAAGAGATAGAGTGTTAACAAATGAAAATCGTACACATTGCAATATTATATTAGTACACATATATACATACACACGTGTATACACACAGACATACATATATATTACATGTGTAAATTCAATGTGTTACGTACAACACACTGAGTACATATAGATCATACATGCGTTAAACATGATGTTTTTCAATAAAGAGCAACATATAATTTCTCAAGTTTGGTTTTAGGGCAATGTGCATGTGTGTGCATATGTGTCTCTATAAGTGTTCTTAATGCGTGTGCACATGTATATAAATTTATGATTGTGTTATATATATGTGCAAAACAAACATCGAATAATTAAGAAAATAATATTAATATACACACTATGAACATATTTTAAATTATACATAATAATATAATTTATCTAATATATAGCCATATATAGTTTTAATAATATATATTAATTTAATATTGATAATAAGGTTTAACACTAGAATATTCTTGAAATAATAAAATTAATTGAGAAAATCCCATTAATATATACGAATAATACTGAGATAATTAATAATAAGACTAATTTAATTATGATAATTAGGTTTAATATTGGAATATTCTTCAAATATTAAGAAAATAATAAAGAAATCCCATTAATAGTAGGAAATGTAAATTAATTACTCGAGTAATTAAGAAAATAAATAAAATAAACAGACTATGAATATATTTTTAAATGAT
The DNA here is from genome assembly GCA_003024785.1 of Selaginella tamariscina. Taxonomy (NCBI): domain Eukaryota; kingdom Viridiplantae; phylum Streptophyta; class Lycopodiopsida; order Selaginellales; family Selaginellaceae; genus Selaginella; species Selaginella tamariscina. The sequence continues at coordinate 2,287 of PUQB01000702.1, forward strand.
ACATAATAATATATCAATTTATTTATTGTATTAATGTATATATAATATATATAATATATATATATATATATATATATATATATATATATATATATATATATATATATATATATAATATAACTTAATAATATATACTTGAATATTAAGAATGTAGAAATAATTACAAAAATTTCGTAATATTAAACAGCTTGAAGCACTTGAATGACATTAAATGCAATTTTAAAACACTCATTGGAATTGGAGAGTATATATGTCAGACTGTCAGTTATTTGTTTCAACTCATCTTAAATTTTCTTTTCTGTTATTTCAAAAATTTTGAATTTTTGACATAAGTATTATCAGTCTGACATGTAAATTTGAAAATACATTTAATTTCCCACTCAAATTCAGATCTGGTTCTTTCTCCGGCAAGGGTTTCTTCATTTTCACTCTTCAGATTTTCTTTTTTCTTTTTAGTGATCAGCTCAGGAGCGACATTAAATTGGGTGCGCTATTGTTTATAGGAAAGCACGGCGCCTTCATTGCTGTTTACAAGTAAGTATTATAAACAAATTTAGATATATTTATAAAGATTCACTCTCTTACATTCTCTCTTAAATTTTAGAATTTAGGGATTTAGGAATGCATTAGGATTACAATATATTCTGTTAGGGATTTATCCCTTTAAATATACTTTTAACTTAGTATTCTCGGTTAGCTGGGGCGGCGGGATTAATCCGGCCATTTTTTTTCGTCCTCTTTGAAGAGGTGGCGGGATTAATCCCGCCACCATTTCTTCATAGCTATGGCAGAATTAGTTCGGGCAATGCTTCTCCGCCTCTTAAAAAGAGCGGCGAGATTAATCCCGCCGATAACTCTCTCAACTGATAATGATTTACTTGAATTTATTAGAAAGAGTTGTCGGCGGGATTAATCTCGCCAACCATTTTAGGAGGCAGAGAAGGGGTGGCGGGATTAATCTCGCCACTACTTCCCTGTTTTAAATATTTGTGGGCAGAATTCATTCCGAATCTCTTTGAAATCATAGTTTCGGAGAGAGTTGTGGGCGGGATTAATCCCGCCGCTTATTCCCGTCGTCAGAGTTGTGGGCGGGATTAATCCCGCCGCCTATTCTCCGTCGTCAGTGTTGTGGGCGGGATTAATCCGCCCCCTCTTCCTCGTCGGAGGAATTTGCGGCGGGATTAATCCCGCCGACTCTCACAGACGAGGAAGATCCGGCGGCGGGATTAATCCCGCCGGTACTCCTCGTCAGAGGGAGCCCGCGGCAGGATTAATCCCGCCGCTACTTCCGCGTCGAGGGAGCCCGCAGGGGATTAATCCCGCCGCTACTTCCTCGTCGGAGGGAGTCTTCGGCGGGATTAATCCCGCCGGTACTTCCTCGTCTGAGGGAGCCTGCGGCGGGATTAATCCCGCCACTCTCTCCGACGGGATAGAGTCGGCGGCGGATTAATCCCGCCGACTCTCTCCGATGGGGTAGAGTCGGCGGCGGATTAATCCGCCGACTCACTCTGAAGGGGTAGAGTCTGCGGCGAGATTAATCCCGCCCATCAGTTATATTAATAAAGCATGAGATATTATCTTTATATATAATTATGTATTATTGCACATGCATATTATTAAGCAACTGCAGTTATGATTTCTTAAAAAATTGCATAAACAGATATCATAAATAACACAATTTTTATGTGCAGGACAATATGTATAATACTGGAGATAAAGTATGTCTTCTTCGGAACAACGAGATAGTTGGCACTGGAACTGTGGAAGTTCGAGATGATAATGCATCATGTCACAATATTGCCAAGGATCTTGTGTGTACGTATGGGTGAACACCATTTTCAAGCATGTTGAGGTTCCTGAATGAATTTGAGGAGGGTTCTCCTGTATTGTGGAATTTGGATGAAGTCAAGGCTGACACAGAATATACAGAGTCACAAACAAACAGTAGCACGAGTTTTTCCAGATGATGGCTTGCCTACTGTGATGGATGAGGTATTCTCTTTCTTCATGAGATTGAGGTTGGGAGAGGCATCATCACAGCTATAAATCCAATGGAAGCAGTGTCAGAAGAGAAACTAGGGTCCGACTTCGTGGGTGTAGTTGTGACAGAGGTTTCACCTAATGGCACTTTGCATCCTGGATCCCTCGTGAGGTGGCGAACATCTGAATTAAGACGGCAAGATGGTTCAACATATTTGGGTTGGATTTCAATAATAACAACTCGGAAGAACAACTCATATTTGAAGAGGTTCCTTGCATTGGTCCTATTAAAAGAAAAAGGCGATTCATGGGTTGCAATCTTCCCCTACATGTTTCAGCAAGAGGATGAAGATGGATCCTACATCTTCCGAAAGTGTTACGAGCATTTCCACGATTGACTGCTGCAAGAAGAAGTGTTGTCAGATGGCAGACCGGAATGAAATTACCCAATGTAAACATGTCTTTTGTACGCTCACCCAAAAGCAAAGGCATGAGTTTGTATATGCTGCACTAACTGGGTGTATTGATGGAATGGCTTCGGACACAGGTTATCAGAGTACATCCATGGTATTTAATAAGGTGGCCATTGCTTCAAAGCTTGGTACAGTATATATGGGATCCCAAAGACCACGTTCTACCGTCGGAGGGATGAGTGGTTAGATGGAGCGCGAACCTCAATACATGGGAACACTGGCTTGGTCAAAACCCGCTCTCACATTATGGCAGCCATAGAGATACTCAAGGCTTTTGTGGAAGCAAATGCAGACAGGATGCCTCACAAATGCCGAACCACAAATGCAGGGGTCAGGGAAAATCTCAAGGTTTTGCCTTCGATCTACACTCAATTGAAGCTGTGTGAACATGTGAACAAGTGCCTCAACTTGATGGGGCTGCAAGCAATCTGCACTGGTACCTTCAACAACATATGGAATACTCATTTTAAGGATGTGGAGATTGCAAAACACTCTAGCTTTTCCAAGTGTGACACTTGTACATCATTGAAGGCTGCAGAGGCTTGTGCAAAAACCTTGGTGGAGATCACTGCCATTCAAAAGAAGATGGAGGCCCACATGATTGCGCAACAAACTTGCCGGTCTCAGTACTATGCACACCGCATGCTTTCTGTGTCACGCCCATCAGAGTACCTGTGCTTGATCCATGACAAGATGGATCATTCAAAGACCAGCATTCCAAAGCTCGTTGCAACACCAAAGTGCCTTGGAAATGTCATGAAACTTCCGATTTCATTGACATGTGTGCTAACACATGGACACGGTTGTGAATCATATGGACACTTTTCACTTCCACATTGGTCTAGCGACTCCAATTTCACTATTGGGTCGTTGGCCATGTGTTTCAGAAACCTTGAAGCCCACTCACAGACAAGTCCTATCGGTGATCTCAAAGTGAAGAAACAACACCTTCAACCTTTACATAATGCTCTCATGAACACGTCTGCACTTGAGGCTACTTGGGAATATGAGAGGCATTGTCAGCAACTTGCACAAAAAACAGATGGCCCTGTTGAGAGTTCAGGTTCAGTGGAGGGATCTAGCTCAAATAGTGTACATGTGTCCTCAACATCAAATAAGCTTCCTCGTCATTTGCTTTTACAGATGGATAATTGTGCAGCGAGAACAAAAATAGGTAAATCATTTTACTTAAGAGTTTCTCAAGCTCATACTTACTTTTATTTTCTAGATATGTGCTAGCATACTTGTCAATGCTTGTTGCCAAAGGTGTGTTTGAAACAATCACGCTCAGTTTTCTTATGGTTGGTCACACTCATGAAGATATTGATGCGTTCTTCAGCAAGGTCTCCAACTCTACAAAAAGGACAAGTGCACTTACCTTACCGCATATGATGAATCTTTTTGAAAACTGCATCTCCAAAAAAAGTTGTGCTTTGCTTGTGACTGAGGTGCCAGACTTCAAAAAATTTCTCAAGGAGTATATAAAAGAGGGGAGTGATTCTTTAGTTGGTCACCTTGTGCCGCTACAATTCTTTTTCTCCATATGAGATGGTATACCTATTATGCAGTACAAGTTATGGCCATCAAAGCATGAGTGGTTACCGAAAGAGGGGTTAATGCTCTTCAAAAGTGGAGAGAATGGAAAAAATATGTGGCATGGGTTCAAAAATCAATGCCAAAGAATTCTAATAAGGCAACTGGTTACTCAGAACTATATAAGCATGTGGTCGACTATTGGGAGACTGTTGTTCGAGAGTTGGAAGGGCCTACTGTCACAAGTACAGAATTGCAACACCCTTTCTGGCCTAAAACAAGGTGGCAAGAGGAGATTGAAATGACATCACTGAGCACAGACGACATAAAAGCCAGTAGTGATGTGGAAGTGCAAACCCCACACTTTGTTGGACAAAGAAACCAAAAACCTAAAGCATACTTTGATTGTTGCCAGGATCTTCAAAAACTAATGATGGTTCTCATTACTCCAGATGCGTCATATAATCAGCCTATTTGGATGGGTCAAATTATCAACACACCTGAAGTAATCACAAAAAATAGTATTGTTAAGGTTGCATGGTTCAAACCACAAAAAAGGCGACACGAGAAGGAGAGCAAAAGATATAATGGATGCCTAGAGAAAACATGGTCTCCCAATCAAAAAGACCCAGCATGTTTTATAAATGTTAAATCCATTCGATATGGGTGAATGTCAAGAAGCGTTGATAAAGTCACGATTAACAAAACTGCAAGGGAATATATGTTTTCTGAAGCTTAAAGCAATTACAAAATTATAAAATATCATATATTTAATATTCATAATTATTATAAACTCTTTAATAATAGTACCAAATTGTTTACTTAACTATATAAATTTAAAAAATGATATGGAAGATTGACTATATTATTATAGGATTTATATATATATTATTACTACTACAAATTTTTAATTAATAATGTTATATTTAAATATTAATATTTTAATAACAACATCAATATTTATATAATGTACCTTTTATGCTCTTCCTTAATTGTTATATTAGGCAATATATTATATAATTTAATACCTTCTACTTTTATAATGTTATTAATTTTTATTCAATGAATGCTATAATTTATTAAAGGGTAGAATACAAAATAGAATATTCTAAAGAATATTCTATTTTCAAACATATATTCTAAAGAATATTCCTTTAATATTAGAAAATGCTAATTAAATAGCTAAAATTGCTAATTATTAAGAAATGGGACTATAGCCATGCCCATTTTAGTTACAACTTGCATTCATGTTAGACTACACATTCCAAGAGGCAAAGTTTAAGGCTTGTCTCCAGTCTCCTCCTCCACGTCAAAGCTAAAAGAAACAATCATAGTTAAACAAGACACATTTGTGTCCTTATCAAACTGTGGTTATGGGATCTTAGTTAACAAGTTTTTTTACTGAGTTCTTGAGGGATAACATAGGGTTCTACAGTTGATATTTGAGAGAGCCTCATTTGTGGCAATGCTACATTAGGCTAGATAACACACAATATGACACCTAAGGCACAACTTTTAAAATTGTCTAATGGAGTTAATACTAAAGGGTTGAATACTTTAGTAAGCAATTGTACTTGTGCTCATATAAGGGAAAGTAAGTTTCTATTAGATAAGAACTTTATGTTTCGTATATAAAAATAATTAATATATTTACAAGCTAAAATATTCCAAGAAGCTAGGAAGATAACCTGGGAGAGATTTACATAGAGATATGTGTGGAGAAGCCTTTCAGAAGAAGCAGCATGTGAAGAATAAAGGCAGCTCAGAGATGGTTGGGTGTTATGGGAGGGTCTATATGCACGTTGTAACTAAAGTGGGCATGATACGTGAAAATGGGAATATAAAATAAATTACTAATTAATACTTAAGTTTTAATTATTAATTAATCATTTAATTAATATGTAATTAAGCCTTAAATATTAATTAATTAATTAATTAATTCTTCAATAACCTTACTTAGTAAGGAATATTCCTAAACTATCTTAGAATATTCATATTATTCTAAAAATAGTTTACAATAATAAAGAAATACTATCAAACATAATTACAAATGAAATCATTTTCTTATCAACATGTTAATTTATTTATAAATACTTTCTTTCTAACCATACAGAGAAATCTCCTCATTTTGTTTAAATCATCACTCTCCGGATTAATCAAATCATTTTGGTCAATATCTTGATGTTGTTGCCACCACCTAATACTCTCATGAATGCAATTGGGAGTTGCCATCCTTATTAATACATAAGATGTAATAAGACCAAGTCTGCATAAAGGCTCATCTAAAGAATGACGTTCCTTAAGAATAATATTATAAAGCGCCCGGTTGCTATCCTTCATTTTATAAAATTCAAAATCACGAAAGAAAAGCTTCAGGAAATGTTTGATACGGTGGATACTGCTCACAAAAATTTTCGAGATTCTTCTTTCTGAGGCACGTATCCAAGTAATTCACTAGCTCATCCATAATTCAGTATCAGAATTGGATCGAAAGTGATTGGATGAATACAAGCAATGTTTTGGTTGAGCATAGCCTTCTGAGGAGAGTCGTCTACTACTAAGATATGTATGCACATTGTAACTAAAGTGGGAATGTCTATAGTCCCATTTTTTTAATAATATTAGCAATTTTAAATATTTAATTAGCACTTTTTAATATTAAAGAAATATTCTTTAAAATAATATATGTTTAAAAGAAAGATTTAAATATATAGTTATTAAATAATTAATTAAGAATTAGAACTTAAGTATTAATTAATATTTATTTTATATTTCCATTTTCCTATATCATGTCCATTTTAGTTTACCACGTGCATATGTGTATTCTTCATTATCCTTAAGCGACTGATCTCCCCATGAAGTCCCAATTATCTTTCATTCTTGAAGAAGTATGGCTTGCTTTCCTTTCTTATATTGTGAAATTCGAGAGGTTTATAACATATTCGCTGGTCAAAAATCCAATCTTTACGAATCACCTCTTCTGCAACACTACAATGTTTCTTAAGCAAATTCAACAGCGGTGTTAAGTTATGAATCTGCATGCATGACCAAATCCCCACAAGCGCACCCATCTCCTTAAGCTTTTGAAAGAGACGATCCAACCCTGGACGAAAAATAATATCATATCGAAATTTACCATGACAAGGAATGAAATCTCCTTGTTTGATTTCTTTTTTCCTATCCTCGGGCCTTTGTCGATGAAGCAGAACACCATTGACATCCAACAACACAATATGGCCATGAGTAACATGGATAGCGTTGCCTCTTGAATACTTTGCAAATCACTTGTTTGCTCCCTTTCACATTTATCCGTTGCCACTATCTCGTTGCCTATCCCTTCATCATTTAATTGTACATCATCCTTACAAGATTCAGATATTGCATGCGCTGAAGAAATTGATTTCGGAACTGAAGCCAATAAAAATGATGATGAAAAAACTGAAGTGGCCCCCATGGTAACGATGTTTTGAGCTGCATTATTATCCATTTCCTGCATGAACTCTGTCATTCTGACATGTGGCACAAGAAATTGTCGCCAAACCCCTCTCTTACCTCATGCCAATGCTGAAAATCCATGTTCTCAATTGTTTCATTACATCTGCAAAATGATAATTAGCTGACCTTAAAATTATCAAGGTATATTATTTACCTTGTTAATGTGTGACCCATGTTTGAACTAAAAGCTTCATTAATCCTTGAGAATTTATTTTCTGTACAAATATAAACGAAATATACAAAAATGCCTTATGTTACACTCATTTACAACTATTCGTCACTCTAAGAACTCATTAACAATTCTTCTTCGCTATTACCTTCTGAGTGAGGCGAAGAAGGTCTAAGCCGCTTGTGAGATGGTTCAAGATCTTCTGTATCTTCTATTGATGTTTCCATGGGTAATGGAATGTTGCGAATGTTCGAGATAACTTCCGGTCTAATATCTGATTGAAGTTCGTCCTCAGACTCCGACATTGAACCAGATTCGTCTTCAGAGCTATCGCACTTATCGGAGGGAACTTTCTCAAATACTCCTTTATGGATTCGTTGGGGTAGTCAGTTGAGAACCTATCTATCCACTTGTTCAGGTCCTCAACCATGGTCTTATCCTTTTCAACGGCAAATACACATGTATGCCGAAGGTAACACTCCTTCAAGACGGACCCCCTAGTGCAGTAGTCAAAAACCCACGCATCACTGTGAGGACCCCTGATCAAGTTGACGATGCTCCGTGCCGCTTGACTTGTGATGTTTGGATAACGTACATTGCCGAATACGTCACTCTCAGCTATCGGTGTATCGGATGGAGGTTCAGGGCCGTTGGAGTGCAAACAGATGCCTGGCCAGTCATTTGGAAGTTTGAAACTGTTTGGCGCATTCCTAACAACCAAGTGAACAACCGAATCAATGCACTTCGGATCAGCATCATTCATATAAAATCCTGTCCAACGATGTTTATTCCTCTTGGCAAAGGAGAAGGCAAAGGTATCGGTGACATGAGCAAGAATCAAGAAATAAATACCTGAAAACGTAGATATCAGTCAAGAGTGCAAGTATGAATTCAATAATAAATACCTTCTTTGTACATACTTGCACGGCTAAGTTTCTCCACCAAATCCTCTAGTGTCCTGTCTGTCGAAGGATTTTTTGACACCCGCCGATCCATCACGAACAATTGAAACGGTTTCCTACAAGCAGTGATGGTACCCCATAAAGTCTCCGAATCCAACAACAAACATCTGTAGGGCTTGTCGTGATTCGTAGCATCCTCCTTTATAAGGTTCAACTCGGTTCTCCGCTGCTGAAGGACTGCCATAAGAGAAGGCGTCATCGCAATGTTCTCCTTTTGGCGTTGGCGTGCAATAGATTCTTGCCCAGATCTTCCGATTGATTCACCCATTCGACAAGCATATCATCATTTGTCACATGCAAATATTTGCTGACCTCTTCGTATGTTGAAGCCGAAATCCAACCCAGTTTGTGGCAGTGTATTCCCAACCACTCCTTGAAGTGCCTGACCGTCTTCAACTCCATTGCCTTGAGATGAAAAGGAGAGGTGGGGCTGCTGTTGTTAATCTGTAATTTGCCATCAATCACCAAATCAGCCAAGACTTCCATCTCCTCCATCGTTGTTCCATTTAAAGGCTTCAACCATGTGAGCTTGAAATCGTTGTCTACATCCTTTATAGATTGAACAGACTTAGCCTTCGGCGTCTTACTGGGTTTCTTTGCAGACTTCTCTGAGGGCTCCACTTCACTTGTCTGCTTCTTCTTCAGTGTTCCTTTTGCAAAGGATTCCATAATCCCCAACCATTTCGCAAAGATCCTATCCTCGGGACAAGAAATCAACATCATCAAAAAGGATGTTTCCTTCCCGCCCACCTGGGCAAAATCAACTGCTACAATTTCTTCAACTCTCTGAAAAAAGACAGATTAATATACCGGCGAGATAAATCCCGCCCAAACAATTTGCTTACCCGGTAGTCCGCAGATTGTGTATTCCCTGCGGTAGCTCTTTGTGGTCGCTGAAGAGATTCCCACACGGCTCGCGTGTGTTTGAACTTCTCCCATATTTTGCTGTTGTAGTGGTTGGTGTCTGCAGCGTCCCATTCCGCCGATAACTTATGGTACTGCTCGATTGTGAGATTCGGCTTCGCTAAAAACGCCGATCTTCGTCAGCTTCTCACGGGTATGCTCGGAAAGTTTTGTTGCCATCGTTCCTTTGTTGTGTCGAGAAGTCGTTGGGCTGCCGTTATTGTGTGCTGGCCACTAATGATGTAGTACTTAACTGATTTTCTATTCTCCGTCTGAACCTTCCTCATTTGTTCCGGTGTTGTGATCCACACTTTGTCAGCGCCTTTGTTTCTCTCGTAGTATGCGCACAAAACAGCATTATGTGGAACGGTGTAAGAATTGTCGTCCTTCATCTTCTCCATGAGCTCAGCTACACGTTCCTGATTCAGTGGCCTGTAATTGAAGTTTGGGTTGACGCTGCAATACTTAACCCTACACTCGTAAATCCTATCATCCAACATCATTTCCTTGTGGCTTATTGCAGCATGGGACGCCACAGGTGCAGCTGACAAAACGACTAATGATTTTCTTCTACGATCCGAATCAACATGTGTGATCCCCGATTGATGCTGTTCTAATGTTCTCGGCACACTCTTCCAGCTCCCGAAATTTGCTAAGCAAATTGAACGTGATCTGTAAAGAAACCTGAGACCAAGCCAC
>PUQB01000702.1:15000-119576 GCA_003024785.1 Selaginella tamariscina
TACGAGTGTGCGCGTGTGCGAGAGATAGAGAAATTATATTATTAAGATACACACATATAAATATATATGTGAATAAAAATAAATAAATAAACTCAGAGGAGTGCATGAGAGAGTGAGAGATCTCACATGTGTGAGAGAGAGAAGGAGATTTCACCGCCGCCGCCGCCTTACAAACCCTAGGAATATACTTAAACCTTAAAAGGAATAAAAATATATTAACCCTAATCGAATATTCCTTCTAAGAATATACTTATACCCTAAAAGATTAAACTAGTGATTCGCCCTAAACGAATATTCTTTCATTATATTATCAGCGTGTGCGTGTGCGTGGGTGTATCACATACACCCCAAGAATAAATATCATGCAGGGGTTTAACACGTGTGTGTCCATGAGAGTGTTAAAGTTTCACGTGCAGCGATACATATATATATACATAGTATATATACATAGACATACATACTATTAGTACATATTTATTAAGAGAAAGTACAGGATCATGTATGGTGTGTATGTATGAGAGAAGAGTGACAATACATATTATGGATCATGCATGGTGTGTATGTTTAAGAGAAAGAGGACAGTACATATTATATGGATCATGCATGGTGTGTATGTATGAGAGAAGAGTGAGAGTGTTAACAAATTAAATTCATACACATTGGATATATTAGTACACACATATACATACACACGTGTATACACACAGACATACATACATATTACATGTGTAAATTCAATGTTTACATAGGGTTTAGGGTTAGGATGGATCATGCATGGTGTTTATGTATAAGAGGAGTGAGTGTTATACACAAATATACATTATACATATTACATAATATTGTAACATCAGTACATATTATGGATCATGCATGGTGTGTATGTATGAGAGAAGAGACAGGCTACATATTATGGATCATGATCATGCATGGTGTGTATGTATGACAGAAGGGATTATGCATGGTGACACTGTGTATGTATGAGAAAAGAGATAAAGTGTTAACAAATGAAAATCGTACACATTGCATATATTATATTAGTACACATATATATATACACATGTGTATACACACAGACATACATATATATTACATGTGTAAATTCAATGTGTTTACATACACACACACTGAGTACATATAGATCATACATGCGTTAAACATGATGTTTTTCAATAAAGAAGCAACATATAATTTCTCAAGTTTGGTTTAAGGCAATGTGCATGTGTGTGCATATGTGTCTCTATAAGTGCTTCTAATGCGTGTGCACATGTATATATAAATTTATAATTGTGTTTATATATATGTGCAAAACAAACATCGAATAATTAAGAAAATAATATTAATATACACATTATGAACATATTTTAAATTATAATAATATATGATTTTATCTAATATATAGCCATATAGTTTTAATAATATATATTAATTTAATATTGTAATAAGGTTTAACACTAGAATATTCTTGAAATAATAACAAATTAATTGAGAAAATCCCATTAATATATACAATGTAGAATAATTACTGAGATAATTAAGAATAAGACTAATTTAATTATGATAATCATGTTTAATATTGGAATATTGAATATTAAGAAAATAACAAAGAATATCCCATTAATAGTAGGAAATGTAAATTAATTACTCGAGTAATTAAGAAAATAATAATAATAAACAGACTATGAATATATTTAAATGATACATAATAATATATCAATTTATTGTATTAGTGTATATATATATATAATAAACTTAATAATATATACTTGAATATTAAGAATGTAGAATAATTACAAAAAATTTCGTAATATTAAACAGCTTGAAGCACTTGAATGACATTAAATGCAATTTTAAAACACTCATTGGAATTGGAGAGTATATATGTCAGACTGTCAGTTATTTGTTTCAACTCATCTTAAATTTTCTTTTCTGTTATTTCAAAAATTTCGAATTTCTGACATAAGTATTATCGGTCTGACATGTAAATTTGAAAATGCATTTAATTTCCCATTCAAATTCAGATCTGGTTCTTTCTCCGGCAAGGGTTTTTTTATTTCTTTATTTTTCACTCTTCAGATTTTCTTTTTTCTTCTTAGTGATCAGCTCAGAAGCGACATTAAATTGGGTGCGCTATTGTTTATAAGAAAGCATGGCGCCTTCAGTGCTGTTTACAAGTAAGTATTATAAACAAATTTAAATATATTTATAAAGATTCACCTCTTACATTCTCTCTTAAATTTTAGAATTTAGGGATTTAGGAATGCATTAGGATAATATATTCTGTTAGGGATTTATCCTGTTTAAATATACTTCTAACTTAATATTTTCGGTTAGTCGGGCGGCAGAATTAATCCGGCCATTTTTTTTTCGCCTCTTCGAAAGAGGTGGCGGGATTAATCCGCCACCATCTCTTTGATAGCTATGACAGAATTAGTCCGGGCAATGCTTCTCCGCTTCTAAGAAGAGCGGCAGGATTAATCCCGCTAATAACTCTCTCAACTGATAAAGAGATACTTGAATTTATTAAAAAGAGTTATCTACGGGATTAATCTCGCCATCCATTTTAAGAGGCAAAGAAGGTGTGGCGGGATTAATCTCGCCATCACATTCCTATTTTAAATATTTGTGGGCAGGATTCATCCCGAATTTCTTTAAAATCATAATTTCGGAGAGAATTGTGGGCGGGATTAATCCCACTGCTTATTCCCGTCGTCAGAGTTGTGGGCGGGATTAATCCCGCCGCCTATTCTCCTTCGTCAGTGTTGTGGCGGGATTAATCCCGCCGGTACTTCCTCGTCGGAGGAGTCCACGACGGGATTAATCCTGCTGCCTCTGTCAGACGAGGAAGTACCGTCGGCGGGATTAATCCTGCCGCCGATTCCCTCCCGCGAGGAAGAATCGGCGGGATTAATCCTGCCCATCGTTCCTTGTCGGATGGAGTCGTGGGCGGAATTAATCCGCCATTAGTTGTATTAATAAAGCATGAGATATTATCTTTATACATAATTATGTATTATTGCACTGCATATTATTAAGCAACCGCAGTTATTTCTTAAAAATATTGCATAAACAGATATCATAAATAAACACAAATTTTATGTGCAGGACAATATGTATAATACTGGAGATAAAATATGTCTTCTTCGGAACAATGAGATAGTTGGCACTGGAATTGTAGAAGTTCGAGATGATAATGCATCATGTCACAATATTGCCCAAGGATCTTGTGTGTACGTATGGGTGAACACCATTTTCAAGCATGTTGAGGTTCCGGGAATGGAATTTGAGGAGGTTCTCCTGTATTGTGGAATTTGGATGAAGTCAAGGCTGACATAGAATATACAGAGTCACAAACAAACAGTAGCACGAGTTTTTCAGATGATAGCTTGCCTGCTGTGATGGATGAGGTGATTCTCTTTTTTCATGAGATTGAGGTTAGGAGAGGCATCATCACAGCTATAAATCCAATGGAAGCAGTGTCAGAAGAGAAACTAGGGTCCGACTTCGTGGGTGTAGTTGTGATAGAGGTTTCACCTAATGGCACTTTGCATCCTGGATCCCTCGTGAGGTGGCGAACATCTGAATTAAGACGGGAAGATGGTTCAACATATTCTGGGTTGAATTCAATAATAACAACCCGGAAGAACAACTCATATTTGAAGAGGTTCCTTGCATTGGTCCTATTGTAAGAAAAAGGCGATTCATGGGTTGCAGATCTTCCCCTGCAAGTTTCAGCAAGAGGGTCAAGATGGATCCTACATCTTCCGAAAGTGTTATGAGCATTTTTACGATTGATTGCTGCAAGAAGAAGTGTTGTCAGATGGCAGTCCGGAATGAAATTACCCAATGTAGACATGTCTTTCGTACGCTCACCCAAAGCAAAGGCATGAGTTTGTATATGCCAGCACTAACTAGGTGTATTGATGGAATGACCTCAGACATAGGTTATCAGAGTACATCCATGGTATTTAATAAGGTGGCCATTGCTTCAAAGCTTGGTACAGTATATACGGGATCCCAAAGACCACTTCTACCGTCGGAGGGATGAGTGGCTAGATGGAGCGCGAACCTCAGTACATGGGAACACTGCTTGGTCAAAACCCGCTCTCACATTATGCAGCCATAGAGATACTCAAGGCTTTTGTGGAAGCAAATGCAGACAGGATGCCTCACAAATGCCGAACCACAAATGCAGGGATCAGGGAAAATCTCAAGGTTTTGCCTTCAATCTACACTCAATTGAAGCTGTGTGAACATGTGAACAAGTGCCTCAATTTGATGGGTCTGCAAGCAATCTGCACTGGTACCTTCAACAACATATGGAATACTCATTTTAAGGATGTGAGATTGCAAAACACTCTAGCTTTTCCAAGTGTGACACTTGTACATCATTGAAGGCTGCAGAGGCTTGTGCAAAAACCTTGGTGGAGATCACTGCCATTCAAAAGAAGATGGAGGCCCACATGATTGCACAACAAACTTGCCATCTAGTACTATGCACACCGCATGCTTTCTGTGTCACGCCCATCAGAGTACCTGTGCTTGATCCATGACAAGATGGATCATTCAAAGACCAGCATTCCAAAGCTCGTTGCAACACCAAAGTGCCTTGGAAATGTCATGAAACTTCCGATTTCATTGACATGTGCTAACACATGGACACGGTTGTGAGTCATATGGACACTTTTCACTTCCACATTGGTCTAGTGACTCCAATTTCACTATTGGGTCGTTGGCCATGTGTTTCAGAAACCTTGAAGCCCACTCACAGAACACGTCCTATCAGTGATCTCAAAGTGAAGAAACAACACCTTCAACCTTTACATAATGCTCTCATGAACACGTCTGCACTTGAGGCTACTTGGGAATATGAGAGGCATTGTCAGCAGCCTGCACAAAAAACAGATGGCCCTGTTGAGAGTTCAGGTTCAGTGGAGGGATCTAGCTCAAATAGTGTACATGTGTCCTCAACATCAAATAAGCTTCCTCATCATTTGCTTTTACAGATGGATAATTGTGCAGGCGAGAACAAAAATAGGTAAATCATTTTACTTAAGGGTTTCTCAAGCTCATACTTACTTTTATTATTTTCTAGATATGTGCTAGCATACTTGTCAATGCTTGTTGCCAAAGGTGTGTTTGAGACAATCACGCTCAGTTTTCTTATGGTTGGTCACATCATGAAGATATTGATGCGTTCTTCAGCAAGGTCTCCAACTCTACAAAAAGGACAAGTGCACTTACCTTACCGCATATGATGAATCTTTTTAAAACTGCATCTCCAAAAAAAGTTGTGCTTTGCTTGTGACTGAGGTGCCAGACTTCAAAAAATTTCTCAAGGAGTATATAAAAGAGGGAGTGATTCTTTAGTTGGTCACCTTGTGCCGCTACAATTCTTTTTCTCTATACGAGATGGTATACCTATTATGCAGTACAAGTTACGGCCATCAGAGCATGAGTGGTTACCAAAAGAGGGGTTAATGCTCTTCAAAAGTGGAGAGAATGGAAAGCCACTTCTCCCAGAAGGACAACCAGACCCTATTCCATTGAGTGCCCAGCTCAAGGAACAAGAGGTTATTATTGATGGCATCAAAAAATATGTGGCATGGGTTCAAAAATCGATGCCAAAGAATTTGATAAGGCAACTGGTTACTCAGAATATATAAGCATGTGGTCGACTATTGGGAGACTGTTGTTCGAGAGTTGGAAGGGCCTACTGTCACAAGTACAGAATTGCAACACCCTTTTTGGCCTAAAACAAGGTGGCGAGAGGAGATTGAAATGACATCACTGAGCAGACGACATAGAAGCCAGTAGTGATGTGGAAGTGCAAACCCACACTTTGTTGGACAAAGGAACCAAAAACCTAAAGCATACTTTGATTGTTGCCAGGATCTTCAAAAACTAATGATGGTTCTCATTACTCTAGATGCGTCATATAATCAGCCTATTTGGATGGGTCAAATTATCGAACACCTGAAGTAATCACAAAAAATAGTATTGTTAAGGTTGCATGGTTCAAACCACAAAAAAGGCGACACGAGAAGGAGAGCGAAAGATATAATGGATGCCTAGAGAAAACATGGTCTCCCAATCAAAAAGACCCAGCATGTTTTATAAATGTTAAATCCATTCGATATGGTGGATGTCAAGAAGCGTTATAAAGTCACAATTAACAAAACTGCAAGGGAATGTATGTTTTCTGAAGCTTAAAGCAATTACAAAATTATAAAATATCATATATTTAATATTCATAATTATTATAAACTCTTTAATAATAGTACCAAACTGTTTACTTAACTATATAAATTTAAAAAATGATATGGAAGATTGACTATATTATTATAGGATTTTATATATATATTACTACTACAAATTTTTAATTAATAATGTTATATTTAAATATTAATATTTTAATAACAACATCAATATTTATATAATGTACCTTTTATGCTCTTCCTTAATTGTTATATTAGGCAATATATTATATAATTTAATACCTTCTACTTTTATAATGTTATTAATTTTTAAATGAATGCTATAATTTATTAAAGGGTAGAATACAAAATAGAATATTCTAAAGAATATTCTGTTTTCAAACATATATTCTAAAGAATATTCTTTTAATATTAGAAAATTAATTAAATAGCTAAAATTACTAATTATTAAGAAATGGGACTATAGCCATGCCCATTTTAATTACAACATGCATCTATACATGTTGGTGCCTAACAATGTATCAATAGTTGTGTCTAAAAAAGATTTACCTGTATTGTGCAACCTATGCAACTGCTTCTTCCATATACATCATGTTGTCAAAATATATGGTGCCAAGTCAGTCCCCTCCAATTCAAGATCTTCTACCCCAGCTTCAATTCAAACCTGCAACTTATAACACAAACTTTATTGATATAATACACAACAAAAACATTAGTTAACAGCTTCACCTTATCTAACAGCTTCTGCAAATGATCTTTCTTCCTCTGAATTATCAAGTCTCTCCGCAATCAGAGCTTACAGTTTCGCCTTACTTGTGCTGGTTTATCAAATGGGCCAGCCCCACCATCATGTACAACCCACCATGGCCTTGCTGCGGGCTGCCATTTGTGGGGAACACGTCCAGATGCATGCAAAATAATGACTGCCTTGTCCACAGCCCTTCATTCTGCCAGGGTTTCTAAAAGGACCTAGTAAGGAAAGGGCATAAGAAACTTTACATTCTATAACACACACACAAAAGTGCATAATTACATATTTAGAGCTATAGTATTTGGTATAACATTCATAAATAAACCTTGTCTCTTCCATCACGCCAGTTCTTCGGCCATCCGAGTAGCATGGTTCGTTTCAAAAACTAAGTCCAGAAGATTGAATTGCATAAGTCTTGCAGTCGAGAGGTATGATGGAGCCACAAACACCCCTCAGGAACATGTAACTCCGGCTGATTGCATCGAGAGCTCAAACACCAACTGTTTTCAGAATAGGAATTTCGTACTTTAAACTCGTACTACTAGTTGCCTTCAGACATGTTCGATCTAGTATTTCATATTCATTTGTTTTCTCAACTTAGTATTCATATTCATTTGTTTTCTCACCGTACACTCTCTGCTGTTATTTGTGGCATCATCTCCTCTAGGATGACACTCACCACGCATAGACCTTTTCCCTGTTACAGTTTAATCAAGTTATTACTTTTTAACTTTCTAAATCAAATGTGTTGCTTACTCTAGTTCATAAAGCATAATATCTTCCTATGGTAAGGACAAAATGAAAGGAGCTCGTGTCCCGCGTGATCAACGGGGCTTGGAAAGGCATAACAATTGTATAGCGTGCCTCATGACCCACAGAGAGAATGCGCCAGCTGCAACCTCAACCCTCCTAACCCCAACCTCAACCTAAACAAAGAACAATAAGAAAACTATAAACAACCACAGACACAGAGAGACACCATATACTTGTCAATAATCAATGTGTTCTTTATTGTTTGGTACTATGCTCTAGCTGAAATGGTCGTGGTCGATCTCATCTATGGTAGAAGTGATATGGGCCTCCAACATACCATTTAACTTTATACCCAAAACAAATTTACACACCGAAAGTATTAAGGGCAGCATACCAAGTAAGAAAGCATATGGATACAAGAGGTGCAATCTTGTCCAAGCTTTCTATCATAGCCGGTGCCATGCAGTGAAAATCAAAGTTTTCCGTGGCACTCCCCTTTCTGTTGTGACACCTAGAAGATTCAGGAAAAGGAATTATCTGGTCGCCTGCAAACACACACTGCTCAGGGAAAGAATTGTAGATGTCCCTCGGAACCACAAACACCATCTCCTACTTGATGACCGCGTCTCCCCTGCACCACTTTTCAGCCGCTCCATAGCTCCTCAATGGTGGCGTCCCATTTCACTGGGTAACGCACATTAGAAATATTCGTATAAGTGACCTTTGGCATCGGCCCCTGACTCGTAAACTCAGTCTGAAAGGCATCCCACGAATTTTGATTACTAACCACGGGCAGCACGTATTCATTGCCTCCAATGTTGAGCAGGCTGGTTTTTGAGTCCGAGTAGAGTTGCCAGTTGTATACAGTGACCACCTTCCCTGGCTTGATTTCCACTTGTCATTCTGCTTCAGCTCCTTCATCCTGAACAGACCTTCCGGCCTAGGCGGCTATGTGCGGACTGCTCAAACTTCCATCCTCTAAACCCTGCAGCCTTTGGAATATCTGCGGTTTCTCTCAGCCACCTGTCCCGCTGTGCTTCACTATCGACCTTGAACAGTTCATCACATTTCTGCCAATGGTTGATTTGAAGTTAGACAAAAGGGCATAATCATCTGATACCTGCAAAAAGAATGACGATAGCATAGGAGAGAAATTCGCACGTGGAACAATTTATCGCAAAACTTATTTGATGCATCAGGATTCCTCAAGATAGCCAGATCGCTTATATGCGCAAAGCTGGAGTCGATAAGTGTGTGAGAGAAGCCCATCTAAAATATATGTTTGGGGACTCCTCCGCGGATTGGCTTGTCTTGATAGAAGAGTTTTTGCATCCTGTCTTCAGTGTTTTGATTAATACAGTAATATGAGCCCCTGGTACTTTGCATGGCCACAGGTGCGATGTGAGGGAATTGGCAGTAGCTGGAGAACTGGCCATGGGCACGGGTCGTTTCGAGTGTTCTCCATGCGGCATGATGCGTTGATTTTGGACAGCACAGAGGCAAGCACATCAATCAGGTTGATAATGGCTATTTGGAATGGATGGTCAACAAAGTTGATGCCTTAAAAAGGAGGGGGGAACTGAAGCGGCAACAATCAGCAATCAGAAATGTTCATTTCCATAATCTCCTTTCCGACTTGAAGTACTGTACCAGGAAAAAGGACCTGCACATGGGGAACGAGTCCATGCAAAGGCAGTGGAAACTGGGAACGAGTTGAACATGTATGTTGCAGCAACACTCATCAACATGTACGCCAAGTCCGGTAGCATGGTAGACGCATGGACAGTGTTTGACAGTATCCAGGAGCCGGACGTGGTGTTCCTGGACTGCTGTGATCCTGGGATATGCGGATAGTGCACAAGGTCTTGATGCCCTGGACTTGTTTTCGAGGATGAAGGACGAGTGCAAATGTCCACCCGATTCCACGACTTACCTTGCTGCCTCAAGGCCTGCACGTCACTGGCAGCAGATGGAGATGAAAGTGGAAAGAAAAGGTGTATGGAACGAGGTAGAGAGATACATTTGGAGATTGGTTGCCATATGGATCAGTTTGTACAGAGCACGCTCATTGACATGTATGCCAAGTGTGGGAGCATGGTAGACGCTAGGAGCGTGTTTGACAGTATCCAAGAGCCGGACGTGGTGTCTTGGAATGCTGTGATCCTGGGTTATGCGAACGATGGGCAGGGTCTTGTTGCCCTGGACTGCTTCTCCAAAATGAAAGAGAAGTGCAGATGTGCGCCCAATCGCGTGACTTATCTTGCTGCCCTCAAGGCCTGCACATCACTGGCAGCAGATGGAGATGAAACTGGAAAGAAAAGGTGTCTGCAACGAGGTAGAGAGATACATTTGGAGATTGGTTGCCATATGAGTCAGTCCGTGCAGAACACGCTCATAGACATGTATGCCAAGTGTGACAGCATGGTAGAGCTAGGAGCGTGTTTGACAGTATTCAGGAGCCGGACTTGGTGTCCTGGACTGCTCTGATCCTAGGCTATGCGGAGGATGGGCAGGGTCTTGTTGGCTTGGACTGCTTCTCCAGAATGAAAGAGGAGTGCAGATGTGCACCTGATTCCATGACATATGTTGCTGCCCTGAAGGCTTGCATGTCACTGGCAGTAGATGGAGATGAAAGTGGAAAGAAAGGTGTTTGAAACGAGGTAGAGAGATACATTTGGAGATTGGTTGCCATATGAATCAGATCGTGCAAAACACTCTGATAAACATGTATGCCAAGTGTGGCAGCATGGTAGATGCTAGGAGTGTGTTTGACAGTATTCAGGAGCCAGATGTGTTGTCCTGGAATGCTCTGATCCTAGGCTATGCGGATGATGGTCAGGGTCTTGTTGCCTTGGACTGTGTCTCCAGAATGAAAGTGGAGCGTAGATGTGTGCTCAATTGCGTGACAATATGTTGCTGCTCTCAAGGCTTGTGGGTTGAATGGGGCCTTGGCCACTGGACGGAGGATCCATTCAGAAATAAAAGAATTTAATGCTCATGTAGTAACATCTTTAGTAGACTTTTATGCGAAATGTGGAAGCATGGAAGAAGCTCGTGAGGTATTTGATTTGCACCCACGAGTAAGAGATGTATCAACATGGAATGCACTTTTAGCAGGTTATGGTAAATTTGGGAACACTAGTTCTGTCTTTAATCTTTTTGAGGTAATGCAAGATCAAAATTTTCGACCAAATGCTATTACATTTTTATGTGTGCTTGGATGTTGTAGCCATGCAGGTTTGGTAAAGAAGGCATGGGAGTACTTTGATATAATGCTTATGCAATATGAACTCATTCCCAATGTAATGCATTACACCTGCATGATTGACCTTTTAGGTCGCATAAACAAGTTAGACGAGGCTATGACTTTATTACAAAAAATGCCTTGTAATCCTAATGTAGTGACATGGATGACGCTTTTGTGGCTTGTCGTAAATGGGAAAATGTTGAGATAGGGAGGATGGTTTTTAAATCTTTAGTAAATTTAGATCAGAAAAATGCATCTGCTTATATACTCATGTCTGAGATATATAGTAGTAGGGGTATGTGGGAAGAACAAGAAGAGTGTTAGAAACAAAAATGAAATCTGGTGTTTGGAAACTACATGAACAAGCTTATGTTATGGACGAGTTGGAAAGGATGGTTATATTTGTGGGTGGGGAGAAGTCTCCTACATATATTGAAGACAAATTAAACAATATCTCAAACACATACAAGAACATGGAATATTATATTAACCATATAGTATAAGTCATTATATAATGGATAATGAGAATGAGAAAGCACTATGTGGACATAGTGAGAGACGTGCAGTTGTTTATGGCATCTTAAATATATTTTATGGAAAGGTCATTAGAGTTGTTAAAAACATGAGAATGTGTAACAATTGTCATTGGGTGATTAAGATGATTTCTAAACTCTCTGAGAGAGTTATAATAGTAAAAGATGAGAGTCGGTTTCACGTTATGGAAAATGGTAATTGTTCATGTGGAGATTATTGGTGATAAAATTTATAAGTTGTAAAATTAATTACAATTAAAATTAATTTCTTAATTACACATAAATCTTATTTCTTTTACTTTTCATGATTGCATTAGTGAGACCGTTAATGTATTCAACAAGGAGAATGTTTTATCTTAAAAACATTTGATTTTTGCCTAGCATATAGGTGCATGATCACTTGTATATCAATTAAGGCATTAGTAAACACAAGAACTTCTATATTATTAGAATAGTAAGAATGGGTACAATTGTGTTTGACATAGATGTTTAATAAACTATGTAAATTGTACCATATGTACAACAACTCTCGAGGTGGCATTTAGGATTCAAGTAAAATCTAATATGTAAATTTCACAACAACACAAAGGATCAAGAAAGCTCAAATGTTTTAAAATAACATTTTACTTGGATTTTGCCATTTGTTATAACAACTACTCTTAAATAAATAATATATAAATATAAAGATTCATCCTTACTATTGAAAAAAATTAAAAAGTTTGTGTGGATAAAGTGGCAAGAGTTACTTTATTACTATGTATATATAATATAATTATTAATAATTATGAAATTATTAAATTAACCAACTTTAACAATTCACACAATGCTTGATGCTTGTGACTGTGTGTAATGAAGTATATAAGATTCACCTTTTGTTTATAATTTAATAATTATGCAAGGATTTTTACATGTGTGTGCTTGTAATTATAATATAGCTTATTTAAAATTTTACTTATATCATTTTTAGAAACATGTAGATAGTAAATGGTTTTTTCCATTGAACATATTAGAATAATTATTATTATGTTTCTTAAATGCATAATAAATTTTAAACATTAACCATACTTAAGATTATTGTGGAGGATTTGAGCAATTGCAAAAATATTAATATAGATGGTACAAAAGTTTAAAAAATAACTCTTTATTTTTGTTTATTCATTGACATATTTATTTTAGAAGCATTATCAATTGTTATATAACAATATCATAATTACATTTATATTAAAAGTGTTATTAATTGTTATATAATAATATCATTATATTAATAAGATGTCAAATAAATTATTGTTTTACCACATTGAAAACCCTAAATTGAACTTAAAAGACGAGATGTATTAATTACTATTTTAACCTATAATAAGGGTTTTAAATATATTAATAGAATTGCATAGCTTCATTAATAATAACCATGGATTAGAGTGGCATTATTTTTACTTATGCATGTTAATGTTATATACAATTCATATATATTCTATATGATGAACTTCTATTTGGATATATGATATACATATATGCATGTTGCTATTATGTTATATGCATCATGTAAAATACAAATGGATGAATGCATTTGCCTACGTAGATATTATTATACACCCAAAATGATTTGATATGTAAAGTAATATATTACATCTATATTCATATTGCTGTTAACTTTGTTTCAATGTATATCTCTATGTAACCTCTACAACCGTTAATTGTGTAAAGACAATTTTAGAGTCCAACTTAATTTTGTTCTATTTTTCTTTATCCAACAATTCAAAATCTTTTGACTTTACTAATTCCATATATAATTGCTTGCGGTATAGAGTGAGCACATGACACAAAGCTTTTGCAACAACCCATATTAATCTAACTAATGTCGTATTCATATGTAAGTATATCATTAACTCCATATGCATTAACGTTTCTATACATATGTAATGTCATAGTTTTTACTATGATTCGACCTTTTACTTTTGGAGGTTGATTATTGTTACCTACTGTACTATGTTGACGGACCTTATATGTAATGAGAAACCCCCACTTAGTGCACTTAGGTGTTTAAGGTGGTCCGGCCGGCTATCTTTAGACATCGTGAGAAACTCTAAACGAGTAGCACTTACCTGCTAGAAAATCCACCCTCAATTTTGATGTCCTAGTTAAGATGAGTTTGGCTGTTAAATAGGGTTAGGAACACCCCTAGGGTTAGGGTTTCCCTAACCCACGCCCTAAAACCCCCACCCCCTTGGTTAGGGTTTAGGGTAGGGGTTAGTGTGCAAACTCATCTCATTAACTAAGGGGCTGCCATTTAATGCCAGCCCACTTACACATACAGGAAAAGAGGGGAGGGGGGAGGGGGGGGAGGGGGTCCGTCACATAAATAAGGAAGAGTATGTAGGAGTGAGGGTTCCTGGGTTCATGACTAAGCTCGTTACTCTTCTCCTAGTGCAAGCTTTAGCTTGTGTCGTCAAGGCACAACCCTCTGTTATGCCACCCTAACTTCCAGATGACGGGGGTACGTCCCACCTTCGGAGTAGCCTACCTTAACGTTGGTGAATTCATGTCTGGGAGGTCTTGTCAGATTGGATGTTCTAAGAGGAAGAGGTAGAGGCTTGTCTCCAGCCTCCTCCTCCACGTCAAGCTAGGTGTAACACTCATGGCCAAGCAAGGCACATCTGTGTCCTTGTCCAACTGTGGGCGTGGGATCTTGTTTGACAGGTTCACATTACCTAGTTCTTGAGGGTTCACTGAGGGTTCTAGAGTTGGCATTTAGGAGCCATGTTTGTGGCACTTAGTGCAACTCTTGAATCTAAGTGCTATGGCATGATAGCCCACATTGGGGAAGACAGTGTCATATGGAGATGTGACACTAGACTAAACATCACACAGTACAATGCCCGAGCACGCCCTTTGGGTTATGTCATGGCTTGTCGCCAAGGGGTTGGATACTCTAGCAAACAAACATGCTTGTGCTCATGCTAGGGTGTTAAGCCTTGGGTATCTGCTAAGGGAGGGTCTTGTAACTAGGTGTACTTAGGCACACTTGGTTAGGGGAGTGTCCTCCTTAGAATCCAGGGGTTAAACAATCTAAGCTTGTTAGCAGAAGCCTTTTAGTGAAGCACTCTCAGGTCATGTACTTAGGGTATTCCAAACCTAGCCTTAGGGAGTTTGCTTTAGTAGACACCTCGTGTCCACCTACGGCACACACTTATGTCTCACTAAGTATAGCCCTAGGTCTAGGGTATGACTTGGCCACCAAACCCTGAGGGGTTAGTCGTGTGGTTCAGGGTACCCCTTGTCGCTCTAAAGGGTTGTACTCCGGATGAGAGTGATTCCTCAAGGGGTAAGTGACAATGCTTAGCTTTGTCACGGGGGTATGTGTGAGACACATCTCCTTTGTGGGTTAGGGCATGAGCTTTTCTATGTCTACGGGACAGGATCCTAAAGTCTACTTGGGTTATCCTCTAGGGTTCAGGGGATGGCATTTCTAGGGGACTTAGGGTAGGACTCAAATCTTTTGCCTAATTGGGCCAAGTGGCCATTCGGTGTCATCACCCTATGTGAGCAACGCTAAGCTAATTAGGCCTCTGAGTCAGACTCTTAAGGTTATCTTGGAAGACTTAGCGTTGTTCACACAGGGTGATGACGTCGAATGGCCATTGGCAGCCACGTGTTGACCCTTGGGTTAAAACTCTGACATGTAGGGTTATTCACACAAACCTTATTGTTGACTAAAGGTTTGAGGTGATTT
This sequence comes from Selaginella tamariscina, assembly GCA_003024785.1. Classification (NCBI taxonomy): domain Eukaryota; kingdom Viridiplantae; phylum Streptophyta; class Lycopodiopsida; order Selaginellales; family Selaginellaceae; genus Selaginella; species Selaginella tamariscina. The sequence goes on from PUQB01000702.1 coordinate 30,230, forward strand.
GTTTTTCCATCAACTCTTAATTTAACCTTAAATAAATGAATATATTCACACCAACCCCTAAATGCAATAGTAAAAACCCAAGCGGAATTATTAAAGAACATAATTGACTTTAATATTATTAATTGTTAAGTAGTCTGAAAATGCTTAAATTGGCTTTGAATCAACATAAATACATACATACACATATATATATAGGGTTCCTATATATGTAATCACATCACACATGTAGGCTTGTGAGTGTATGTGTTTGTTAATGCATTTAATGTGTCTACGAGAGAGATGAACACATTGCTAACATTATCACTCATGACACATGGAGTGGAAACATTGTAATTAATTATTTTTTCTTGAATGAACTGAGAATTATCATTAATTAAATATTACAATACCTATATACACCATGTACAAAACATAAATACACAAGTGTGTGTTCACACAATATCTTAGAAAATGAATACGACAATGACATGTGTAGTACATGGGAAGAGTGTGTGTAATCCTCCATCTATTTACAACCATCTGAGCAATGCTAACTCCATTGTATGTAACATGATATCAATTTCAAAAGATAGTTTTTATCCATGAGCTAACCTTTTTGGAATTGTCTTGCAGGATGGCAATGCAAGCTCCAACAAAATGAACAACAACAAGCTAGCACATGAAGGTGTTTCAAACTTGATAATTTAAACCCCAATCCTAAATCCTCAAACTTGTGTGTTAAATGTAAATATGAACATAATGCACATGTGTCTTATTTTACGATTGTTTTACACATTGGTACTATCAGACATAGAGGATGAGAGGGCTTTTAATAATGTTACACCAAAACATCTAGTACTTAATTGCCATATGGACCTCGACAGTATGCTCCCCTCGTTCATCGTATACTTATGAATATCCTCATGTTCCCCAACACCCATCTTTTCCTCTGCTTCAAGCATCCCCACACCATTTTGCAGACAACAAAAGCATCCCCACACCATCCCCACATTTGTGTTGTTGTTCACCAGCCCGCTCATGTAAATGTTCCCCACCCCACTCAACCAGCTGTGCTAATAAATCATCCCTTTATTTACACACACACATCTTTATAATTTAGCTCCATTTGCTTAACACATTCATCTACTGTCATTTGTCTTGATTATAGTTTCTTCTAGTTTTTAAGTTACAAGTACATAAATTTAAGTAAGATGTTTAAGAGTATAAGGCTCAACCTCAAACTTGTATGGTATCTAACTTATATATATAATATATATATAATAAATATAATGCCATGGATATGGACCGAGCATCATGATAAAGCCCAGTGTCATGTTCATAAATATGTATTAATGGTGTGTTGTGTTCTACTTAACATAAATTTGGACTGAGCACCACATGTTAGCATGAGCATGTGTAATTGCATTAACAGATCTTGTCCATGGTCTCCTCCTAGGGTGTTATGACCCGTATAACGAATCAAAGAATATTCCCAGAAAGATATAAGCCAGAATATTCCTAAAGAGCTATACCTAGATCTAAGAGAATTAAGGGCACGCTAATATTGGAAGCCTTTTTGGAGAACAACGTGTGGAGACTAGAGACATCTCGGGGGAGGTTGGGTGGTTTGGTGAGGGTCTCTAGTTTGTACATAGTGGTGCCTAACAATTGGTATCGGAGCAAGGTTTGAGATGAGTGCCTAGTGGGAAGGAGAAGATAATACCACCTAGGTGGAGATGTTGGACACTAAAAGGCAAATTGTCCAAAAAGGGTTTCATTAGTGGCAAGGACAAGTAAACGCCTAAGAAGCTTCAGGAGATGGAGCATGGAGAGGAGCATAAAGGAGACTTCTCTAAACCACAAGGTAAATTTTTGTTTGTGTTCTTGCTCAACATGTAAACTACATGACATGGGAGGAGCCACACATATGTGCTATTGTGGTGGAGGGACGACTTGGTGAGCGTCTAGTGTGAGTCCTTGTGAATAGCATGAGTAGCGATAACTTTGTGTTAACAAAGTTAGTGGAGGAGTGTAGCTTGCCCACAAAGACTGTGCCTCAATATGAATTTAAGGGTTCAGTTATCACACAGAGCTACAGTGCTTGTGTGGAGGAGTTACAGCTGGAGGTTGGCAAAACCCAGTTGGTGGAGCTGCATGAAGAGCCTCAATACAAGATTGAGGGCTCAGCTATCACACATAGCTACAGTGCTTGTGTGGAGGAGTTACAGCTGGAGGTTGGCAAAACCCAGATGGTGGAGCTGCACGAAGATTGTGCCTCAATATGAGATTGAGGGCTCAGCTATCACACAGAGCTACAGTGCTTGTGTGGAGGAGTTATAGCTGTAGGTTGGCAAAACCCAGCTAGTGGAGCTGCATGAAGACTGTGCCTCAATACGAGATTGAGGGCTCAGATGCCACACATAGCAAAAGTGCTTGTGTGGAGGAGTTACAGCTGGAGGTTGGTAAAACCAGCTGGTGGAGATGTGCGAAGACTGTGCCTCAATACGGGATTGAAGGCTCAGTTGTCACACAGAGCTAAATTGCTTGTGTGGAGAGTTACAGCTGGAGGTTGGTAAAACCCAACTTGTGTAGATTTTCTTTCTTGCGGAGCTAATGCGTGGGACCTCATCCTTGGTATGAGTTAAGTGGAGCAATGGCCAATTCCTAGCAATGTACAAGAGTTATGGAGTTTTTCTTGGGCATGGCTGGTTATTACCGGCGGTATGTCAAGGATTATGCCAGAAAGCTTCTCCATTAACTAGGTTGCTGAGGAAGGACGTTCCCTTTGTATGAAGTGCTTCAGAGAAGAGCAGTTTGCAAGCTTTGAAAACAAGCTTTGGTACGTGCACCAGTTTTATGTATTGCAGATTCCTCTAAGCCTTATGAGGTATCGTGTGATGCAAGTGGAGTGGCCATTGGAGTTGTACTTATGCAAGAGGGAAGGCCTATTACTTATAAGAGTCGTACTTGAATCCTGCAGAGCAACAGTACTCAACATATGAGCAAGAACTACTTGCTATTGTTAAATGCATTATGAGTTTGGAGGGCATTATCTTTTATCACAACCCAATACAGGATACAGGATTCCGGATACAGGATACGGGTTGTAGGATTTTCCTACAAGATATTCCTACAGGGATTCCGGATACATGATACGGTTGCAGGATATTCCTACAGGATATGCCACAGGATATGCCTAGAGGATAAGGGACATGTGGACTCATCTTAGCCTCTACATGCATGCAACCACTTTTAGCACTCATGCCTAGATTAGCTCTTGGAGTTGTGAGGATAAAAAGCTCCGACCTAATTGTTATACAATCAGTTACTATCAACACCAGTCTTACTACGATCAATCTTGTCTTGTCTTGTTCTTGTCCTGTTCCTTATTCCTTGTTCTCTCCTTATCTTGCTCCCGGATCCTGTCTTGTTCCTGTCTGTTCCTGGATCCTGTCCTGCACCTTCCTGTCTTGCTCCCGGATCTTATTTAGTTCCAGTCTTACTCCTGGGTCCTGTCCTGCGCCTGGTCTTGCTCCTGAGTTCCTAGTTCCTGTCCTATTCTTGAATCAAGCCTTCTTGTTCTTGGAATCCTGCTCTTTTCCTGGTTCCTGGATCGTGGCTTGACAGTTTAATAGTAACTGCTTTCATAGCTCTCCGTTTTCTAGCTACTTTTTTTTTCTTAATTCTTTTCCTTCGTTTCCTCCTTTTCTTTCATAGATCATGGCTGATTTTGAGCACTTTTAACACGAGCACCAAATGTTACTTCATGAGCTGGCCACTTTGTGCCAAGTGGTCACCGATCTGCAAGGTTCCACCAATGCGGCACATGCAGCTGCTAATGCATCCTCCAAGGCTGCTGCACAGGCTCTCTCTCAGGCATCGGTGGTTCCCTCTTCATCAAACTTTTCTTCGGAGCCGAAGGTTAGCATGCCAGAAAAGTTCAGTGGCAATCGTGCCGATTTCCAAGGTTTCTGAATCAGATCCGGCTCTTGATCCGCATGCAACCACGCCGCTACTCGACTGATGCACAAAAGGTTGGCCTTTTGGCATCCTTACTAAGTGGGTCTCCACAGGCTTGGGTTGCCCCCTTGCTGGACTTGACGACCCATTGATGGAAGACTTTGAAGGTTTCGTGGCTGCCTTTGAAGCTGCTTTGGAGATCCTGATAAGTACCATTCCGCATGCACAAAATTATGAAAGCTCACTCAAGGATCCCGCCAGCTTCCGTTTATGTATCCAAATTTCAGCAACTTTGCACGAACATTCCATGGGACGAGACTACATTGATCAAACACTTCCGTTTTGGGTTGAAGGATGACGTGAAGGACCTTCTCCTTATGTTATCGGATGCCCAAACATTAGCGGAGATCATGCAACAAGCTGTTCGTTACGACAACCGTTTGTTCGAGCGTCATCAGGAAAGATTTCGTCAACAGTTCCTGCAACCAATCCTGCAGCTGTGGTACATGTTCCTGCACCACCTTCTAGAGTAGTTCCTATGGAGGTTGAGAAATCCAAACGTGGCTCTCTTTCCGCTGTTGAGAAGCAACGTCACCGCAATGAGAACCTATGCTTTTATTGTGGTGAAGCAGGACACAAGGTGGCAGAATGTCCTATTAAAGCCAAGAAGTTCAAGACGCGTGAAGTTGAAGCTGAAATTCAGTCGGAAAACTTCAATGTCCACTTCGTCTAGGAGCCGCAAAGTTGGACGTAGGTGCAGGCTTCATTGGTGCTGCTCATACCATTCCATCACTCAAGTTTCCTGTACACATTCATTTTAATAATCGAAAGCTCAAGGAGTTTGCCCTGTTAAACACTGGTGCAAATGCATGCTTCATGGATGACACTTTTGCAACTCAACATGGCATTTCAATGGTGAAGTTGAAGCGTGCAGTTCCTATAGAGGTGGCCGATGGGCGTCTAATTGCTTCTGGCAGTTACCCATGCTATCGAACCTCTCTCCTGCAGTCATGGCACATTCAACTGTTCAATTTCCTTCAACTTGATCAAGACTCGGTCGACTCCCATCATTTTGGGCATGCCATGGTTCATTGTTGCAAATCCGCAAATCGACTGGAGGTCTAGGACACTCACGTTTTCCTTTCCGGCAATTAGAATCAATCTGTACTTCCTGTGTGCAGGATACATCCTTAGTATCTGAGGCAGTACAAGCTACAGGATTGACCGTGCCTGTTCCTATATCAGTGTTGTCACAGGATTCACCTCATGTCAGTTTCACACTCCGCAGGCTCTCTCCACTCCTATGTAAGTTTGCGTTTTCCTGTACAGGGTTCTTCCAATCCTGTATCAGTGTCGAAGGTTCCTCCTCAACAGGATCCACCTCCTGTTGGTTCGTTAGCATATTCACAGGCTTTCCCCACTCCTGTGCAACCACGGACTCTTGTACATGATTCTTCCAATCTGTACACTCGTCAACATCCACACAGGTTTCTTCCAATTGCCTCTTTCTGTTACTCTGCTTCTGTTCCCCCCCAAGATCCTTCCTCTTTTTCATCACAGCTCCCTCCTTCTCCTCTCCGAGTTCTTACCACTACCATGCATGAACTCGCCACTGATCCTGCTCCTTTCCACCTTTTTGCCTTTCAAGTAACTCCTACGTCCTCTTCTACCTTTCCTGTATCTGACTCTCCTGTTTTTCAATTTTCCTCTCCTTCTCCTCTCTTCTCTTCTCCTCCTTCTTCCTACCATCCAAGTATCACGCCTTTAAGGACGTTTTTGACAAGCACAAGGCTGCAGTTCTTCCTGTTCACAGGTCCTACGACTGTCCTATTGATCTTGCGGAAGGAAAGACTCCACCGTTCGGACCGATTTATGCATTGTCACCCACAGAGTTGGAGGTTCTTCGTCAGTACATCGAGGACAACTTGGCATCCGGCTTCATTCGTCACTCAAAGTCCCCTGCAGGAGCTATCTTCTTTGTCAAGAAGAAGGATGGGAGTTTACGTTTGGTTGTGGACTACAGGGGTTTGAATCAAGTCACCATTCGGAATCGGTACCCGTTGCCATTGATCCCGGAACTTCTCGATCGGCTGCGAGGAGCAAAGGTGTTCACGAAGATCGACTTAGGGGCCTACAACCTTGTACGGATTCGTAGGCGATGAGTGGAAGACTGCCTTTCGTACAAGGTATGGACACTTCGAGTACACGGTGATGCCTTCGGCCTTACCAATGCCCCAGCCGTGTTCCAACACATGGTGAACGACATCTTTCGTGACTTCTTGGACCAGTTTGTGGTGATCTACCTCGACGACATTTTGATTTTCTCCAAGGACCAGGCGGCACATGACAAGCATGTACGATTTAGCGGCTTCGTGAGCATGGCCTGTATGCGAAGTTGGAGAAGTGTTTTTTCGATAGGGATTCTGTGGAGTTCTTGGGCTACATCGTCTCTCCTGCTGGCGTTTCCATGGACATGCACAAGGTGAAGACCATCGTGGAGTGGGAGAGGCCCAAGTCTGTACGAGATGTACAATGTTTCCTTGGCTTTGCAAACTTCTACAGGCGGTTCATACAGGACTTCTCCAAGCGTGTACTTCCACTCACGGAACTCACCAAGCGCACAGGGTTTTCTCTTGGTCCGACAAGGGAACATGCATTCACAACACTCAAGGACGCCTTCACGACAGCTCCGATTTTAGCACATCCTGACCCTTCTCGTCTTTCTTCGTTGAAGCAGATGCCTCGGATTTTGCAGTAGGATCCGTCCTATCACAAGTTGGAGAAGACAAGTTGCTTCATCCTGTAGCTTTTCACTCTCGTAAGTTCCTTTCGGCGGAGATCAATTACGAGATTCATGACAAGGAACTCAAGGCCATTGTGGATTCGTTGAGGAGTGGCGGCATTTCCTGGAAGGTGCTGCACATCCTGTACAAGTTCTTACGGATCACAAGAACCTGGAGTATTTTCAAACGGCTCGAGTTCTCAGTCGGCGACAGGCTAGGTGGGCGGAGTTCCTATCACGTTTTGATTTCGTCATCGTCTAGGCCCGGTTTTGGAATGGCAAGGCGGACGCATTGTCTAGGCGCTCTTACCTTGCACCAATCCCGGGCGATCCTGCATATGACTGTCAAAACAAGTGTTGTTGGGTCCTGATCGTTTCGGCTTGCGGCACTACAGGTTCATCAGGCTCCAGCAAATTCAACACTCCTACAGGACATCCGTTCGCAGTTGGCTACAGACGACTTGGCAAAGAATGTGTTCTCACACATTCATCCTGACATTGCAAGTTCCTCTTCCTCCAGTTCCCGTTCAGACTACAAGTTTTCGCCATACAGGATGGACTCCTGTACCGGGAAGGTCTCCTGTACGTTCCTGTTGGTATTTCCAGGACTCGTGTGGTACAGGATTGTCATGATACCCGGCTACAGGACATTTTGGTGTGGCCAAGACAGTGGAGTTGGTGACTCGCAACTATTGGTGGCCTGGGTTGCAGGTTTTGTGGAAAGGTTTGTACGGAGTTGTGACACTTGTAACAGGTCGAAGATGCCTCATCATGCACCCTCTGGTCTTCTTCGTCCTCTTCCTGTTCCTTCTGCTCCTTGGAGATCCATTTCTATGGATTTCCTCACAGATCTTCCTCCTTCTCGTGGATTCGATGCAGTTCTTGTGGTGGTTGACCGTTTCACCAAGCAGGCTCATTTCCTACCCTGCAACAAGACAGCTACAGGTCAGACAACTGCTGAGTTGGTGATCCGTGAAGTGTTCCGACATCATGGTCTTCCTGAGAGCATTGTTTCCGATCGAGGTCCACAATTCATGTCCAAGTTTTGGCGAGAGCTTCTCCGAGTCTACAGGTTAAAGTGATCTTTCTTCAGGATATCACCCGCAAACTGATGGGTAGTCAGAACGACAATTCAAACCTTGGAGCAATATCTTCGCTGCTTCATCAGTTACCAAGATAATTGGTTGGACCTTCTTCCAATGGCGGAGTTTGCCTACAACAACTCCGTTCACGCATTACAGGACAGACACCTTTCTTTGCTCTTACAAGCCACCATCCACGTTTTGACTTTGCTCCTCCCACTTCTCCTTCTTTCCGCTCCCTCATAGTTACGAACACGGCCGGGATCCCGGCCGTGTTCACCGTGTCTCGCGAACACGGCCATGGGTCGTGTTCCCACGGCCGTGTTTGTAAATAATGTTTTATGTTACGAACACGGGCCGTGATTCCGGCGACCACGACCGGGATCACAGCTCGTGTTCGTAACCTAGAATATTCTTGCCGAATATACTCATAAAATATTTTTTTAGGGCGCACAGTGTCACACAGCAATTCAGGGCGCACGCAGCAATCGGCAGTCAAGGCACAACGGCGCAACAATTCAGCATCATATTCAGTCACGAGTAGACGAATTCGGATTCATATGCATGTTTTAATAATGTATGGTTTTATGTGACAGTCCGAATGGAGCAGCAAACTAAGTTGTAACAAGAGAGGTACTATTAAACACATCACCTATTTTCTTTTTCTTTTATTTTAGTTTATGTTTATGAACTTGCTGCTTAACATAAATATCAAAGCTTAAAACAGGGTTTTTAATTAAAACACACAGACACACACGCGCGCGCACACACACACACACATATATATATAGCAGAACATAATATTGAAACTAGACATAGTTTAGTTATTTGAGTAGTTTATAGGTGTGAAGTAGTTTATGTGCAAATAAAAATACTAAGAATAATATTAAAAAATAACATTTTTAGAATAATATAATTTAAAAATAGCATATTTTTAGAATATTTATTAGAATATTCGTGAGCCAACGTGAGCCGTGATCATGTTCCGTGGTCGGGTTCTTGAAATCTAATGCTCGTGTTCGTGTTTCGTGTTCGTGTTCGTAACTATGCTTGCAGTACAGGATCGTCTCCAGCATCTTCGTCAGGTACAGGATGATCTCCGGGTTCATCTTCAGCAAGCACAGAAATGATACAAGCATCATGCTGATGCTCACCGTTAATCGGCACCTGCATACAAGATTGGTGATCTCGTATGGCTTCTTCATCGACATATTCGCACTAACAGGCCTTCTTCTAAGTTGGATTTTCAACGATTGGGCCCTTACAGGATTGTGGCGGAGGTCAATCCTGTAGCTTTCCAATTCGAGTTACCATCTACGGTGAAACTTCATCATGTGTTTCAAACCTCCTTGTTGGAGCCGTATCATCCCTCTTCTCTTTCCGGTCGTGCTTCTTCTCCTCCCCCTCCTGTGGTCATTGACACTGAACTTGAGTACAAAGTTGCAGCCATCCTCGATTCTCGTTTTCATCGCTGCCAACTCCAATACTTAGTGGATTGGAAAGGTTATTTGCCTACTGATCGCACTTGGAACCTGCATCCAACTTACTCCATGCTTCTTCCATAGTTGCTGCCTTCCATCGGCATTATCCTGCTAAACCAGGTCCCAAAACTCGTGGAAACTCATTTTTAGGGAGGAGGTGCTTCACGACCCGATACAGGATACAGGATTCCAGATATAGGATACATGTTGCAGGATTTTCCTACAGGGATTCCGGATACAGGATATGGTTGCAGGATATTCCTACAGATATGCCACAAGATATGCCTAGAGGATAAGGGACATGTGGACTCATCTTAGCCTCTACATGCATGCAACCACTTTTAGCACTCATGCCTAGATTAGCTCTTGGAGTTGTGAGCATAAAAGCTCCGACCTAATTGTTGTACAATCAGTTACTATCAACACCAGTCTTACTGATCAATCTTGTCTTGTCTTGTTCTTGTCCTGTTCCTTGTTCCTTGTTCTCTCGTTATCTTGCTCCGGATCCTGTCTTGTTCCTGTCCTGTTCCTGGATCCTGTCCTGCACCTTCCTGTCTTGCTCCCGGATCTTATTTAGTTCCAGTCTTACTCCTGGGTCCTGTCCTGCGCCTGGTTTTGCTCCTGAGTTCCTAGTTCCTGTCCTATTCTTGAGTCAAGCCTTCTTGTTCTTGGAATCCTGCTCTCTTCCTGGTTCCTGGATCTTGGCTTGACATCTTTTATGGTGCAAGTTTCAAAGTGTTTACAGATCATAAAACTTTGGTGTATCTGTTCAAACAAAAAGAGTTAAACTCTCAGCAAGCTCGATGGAGGATGCTCAGTTTGGCAAATTTCCTATTAAGCATCACGCGGGAAAGGCTAACTCTGGTGGCAGATGCTTTGTCACGCATTAGGAGAGCCACAATATGGGAGAATTCCAAACACGCTTGTGTAATGCATTAACAAGGACGGTTAGTGAGTTTAGCCATGTAGTTCAACATGCTCAAGCACAAGACGCTAAGGTGCAGGAGCTCAGAGGACAACTAGAGCCACCATTCTTATTTCAGGATGGAGTTTTGTACTACAATGGCCGTGTGTATCTTCCTTGTGTGGACCATTTGATCAACCAAGTACTATATTTTCATCATGGTGCCCGGAGATTGGTCATTTTGGGAGAGGAAAATGTATGAGTTGATCAAAAGGAGGTTCTATTGGAGGAATATGAAAGCTGATATCATAAAGTACTGCAAGACTTATGAAAAGTGTCAGCAAGTAAAGGTGCCCAGGGAGAAACCAGGTGGGCTATTAGTACCATTGCCTATTCTGGACAGGCGATGGGGCAGTATCTCTATGGACTTCGTCACCATTACAAGGGCACAGTGGCATTGGAATGAGTCCATACTATGCTATGTTTGGATGGCATCCCAAGACAGCTTTTGAGCTAGGTTAACAAGTAAGAAAGCTCAAGGCAACATGGATGAGGAAGCTAAAGATTTGTGTTGAACTGGAAACATTTCTGTACAAGCAGCTCAGAGCTGAGCTATCAAGTTTGTTAATGAGCACAAAAGCTTCCAAGAGTTCCAGGTGGGAGATTATGTATATCTCCGAGTGCTATTTGTCACACATGTAAGGCGGAACACTGTTGTGGCCTTATGGAAGGGACGCAATGATAAGTTGTCTCCTAGGTACTTAGGTCCTTATGAGATTCTGGAGCATATTGATAAGCTGACATATCAACTACGGCTGCCAGAAGGTGTGAGGGTGCACCAGTGTTTCAAGTTAGCCAGTTAAAGAGAGTACTCACAAGGAATAAATCCCGGGTAGATTCTTTGTGGATGTACGAGGCTAATGATACAGGACCAATTGGAGTAAGTTATATTGTCCTTGAGGACAAGGACTTGCTAATGGGGGGAGGATTGTTACGACCCATATAACGAATCAAAGAACATTCCTCAGAAAGGTATAAGCCAAAATATTCCTAAAGAGCTATACCTAGATCTAAGAGAATTAAGGGCATACTAATATTGGAAGCCTTTTTGGAAAGCAGCGTGTGGAGACTAGAGATCGGGTGGTTTGGTGAGGGTCTCTAGTTTGTACATAGTGGTGCCTAACATAGGGGGTCACTCTTAAGAAGTCGTATTTACCACGATTGTGTACGGCTTGGTTTTTTTTACCTAGTTCAAACGTTAACATTAGATTTTTAAATAAGCCCACATTTATGGCTTAGGGTACGGCCTAGGGCTACTCGAGATATAATTGTCCATCGCTTGCAAGATGAGAGATGAGAATGTGGTTGGATTCGTCAGAGTTTAGCCAATTTAACCTACACCCAAATCCGCAAGGAGATCGATGAGGACGAATTACCATGTTTGATTGGTAATAGCTGGGTCCAGCGAATCTCCCCATCACTCAGAAGCATGAGCGCTATTCTTACCGTGATAATGAGGTTCTTGTGCGGGTGGAGCAGCTGCAAGCTACAATAGGGCCGGGAATATGGGACTCGGGAGCTGAGAGTGTTGTTGCTACATGCACAAATACCTTGGAGGAAATGAGAGAGTTTTTTCATGTCGGCTTGTACTCCAAGCTGGCAACTCCCAAACTCATCCATGAGTGGAAGAAATCATTCCGGCTCAACAAGAAAAGCTGGAAGATGATCAGTTTGAACTCTTTCTTACAATAAAAATGGTGAAGCAGTTTTGGAGTCTTATGCCATGCATGTAACATGGTTTATGGAAAGGGCTTGAAGGACACATGCTACAACTTGTGGCAAGACATTGCATTGGAGGAGGCATGAGGAGAATCTAAAAAAGAGAAAAGGCATGGACTTGGAGCTAGAGTTGACAGGGTTTGGAGGAGAGGGAGAAGAACTCTAGGTTGCAACCCCCACAAGAGCCCCCATAGAAGCTCCTGATTTTATAAAGGATTCATTGAGTCTAGAGTCGGATGAGGGATGGTTGAGGATGCGGCTGATGAGGTTCTAGAAGTAGATTGTGATGATGAAATGAACTTGCAGAGTTAAATGTGGACCAAGAGATGGTGGATAGGAGTGAGCTTCGGCACACCTTTGATTTTATCTTGGACAATCGTGAGGAAGCTAATGAGACAAACACACGTTAATAATTTTTTTTATATTTTCTTTTTGATTTTATTGAAATTTTCATATCTTTGGTAGGAAGAAAGGTTTCAAACAATGTGCTAGTGGATGGGAAAGAGGTTTGTAAATCAACTTTGGTGAGCAAGCTAAATGGAAACCCATAGCTCTCAAAAAGATAGATTGACCCGAGTGAAAAATATTCTTATGGAGGTTGAGTGGCAAGGAAACTTAAACGGAACAACTACTCTGAACACAAGTTCAGATTGCTTCTTGTGGTTTAAGGAAGACGTTGCAACCTCTAGAGGATCAAGAAGCAAGAAACACAAATCAAAATGTGATTAGCATGGGAAAAAGGTTGGAAACTCCTAGAGAGATACTCCGAGAGCATCAACTTGGAGGACCTTCCCAACTTTGCAAAAGAAGGACATATGAGTTTCTTTCACCTATTACCAGTGAAGTGGATGATTTTGGGACTTGGTCTTCATGATGATGTAAGAGTTGGGATTAGAAGTCTAATCAGCTTGGTTACCTATGAGCCCGGGTAACTAAGCCTGCACGAGAGCTTTATTTTTTAGAAAGTAGCATAAGATCAAAACTAGACAAATTTATAAAAAATAATAAATAAATAATATTATTTTAAGGTTTTATTTAAATAATTAACAAAAAAGTTAAGGTTAGGGGTTTATTTTCATGAAGTTTTTAAAACGTTAGGGCTCATAAATAAAAATATGATTTATTCAAATATGTAAGTTAAGGGTTAGTTCAACATGGTTTACCTATATACTGGGTTAAATTTAAAGTCTGTGTACAATCATGGTGTATAAGGTTAATGGTAGGTGAACCCCCCACTTGTAGCAAAACTTTAAATGTATGTATATGTATATTGCCTTAAGAACATTATATGATTATATTTAAGTTTTATGTCACTAAAGCTGGACAATCAAAATTAGAGTCTTCTTTTATATATATATATATATATATATATATTATATATAAACAAAAACACATATATATTACATTTATAGAAACGTAAATAGGTGACATAGCAAATGACAAAAACACACACACTGGTCTACCTACATGCATATAACATAAAACATTCAAAATTCAAAAGTTTCAAAAAGTCAGTATCAAGGTCTAAATTTAAATGTTGCTTGAGGGTTTTATGGTTCGAATATGATGTTTATTAACTTGTAAAATTGTAATTTTATCTTTATTTAATAAAAATATGTGCATGTATACCACTCTGAATCATAACTTCCAATAACACGATTATACCATAATATGCAACATTTATAAGAGTGTATTCATTTTATTTTAATTAAAGGGTCTCTGATTTATACTTACATTTAATGTAAGACATAATAGCATTATGCAAACATCTAAATTATTGTTATACTAGAGGAAGATAAATGTAAAAACTATTTCACTTTGCGTGGGGCGTTGTAAACAAATGTAGAATGCCCTACCATTAAATTTAAACTATCCAATTCATTTAAGTATAGATACTTACGAAAAATTCCATCATCGAATTTTAAACGTTTTCAATCTCCCCTAAGCATGAAATAATAAATCAAAAGTCTTAAGGGAATAATATTTATAATTTTCCATTTGTTACTAATTAATTCTATTAAAAGATTAAAAGAATGTTGCGCAAAATAATCTTCTGCTTATTATCATAAAAGTAAATTTGGGTCTACATTCATATTATAGAAAGTAAAGTTTTGGCTTTATCATGGGTCGACAAGCTTTTAAATGTTTCAAAGACAACTATGAGATTTCCATTTTCGTTTAAGGCTGCTTATAAAGAGAGAAAAGAATATTTTTTAGGTAAGAAAAAGATTACCTTTCAATAGTTACAACATTTCCTCCTCTTACCATTTTGATGTGTGTACTCACATTCTCATGCTCCTCACAATCCTCTGTTTTTGCCGTCAAAAACCCTATTTACTGCCATGTTTAAACCCTAATCTTATTGTGATTTCTATTGTTCTTGTTAAAATTAAATTAAATTTAACATAATTGAGTTTCGTGGGAGGGATACTTAATTAAGGGAATCTTGTTAAGTTTTGAGTTAATTTATTAAATTTTAACTTATAAGAATTTAGTTAAATTAACTTTAACTTGATAAAACTAACTAGTGGTGGAAGTGGCCCATAAGAACAATATAATAGAGATTCATCCCAAATAAGAGAATAAATAGAAAAGTGAGATTTTATTATGCTTGGTATATAAACAATAAGTATTATAATTTTTATTATGATTGCTTTTTATTTTAAAAGTTAATTATTGTTACCTTTTGATAAACTCATATGTAAAAGAAATAGGTCTGTTGAGTGCACTTAAGTATTTAATGATGGGTTTGATTGGTATTTATAAAAAAAAGCTAGCCTTTTCATTTAAAAAACTTTTTCCTTATTGTTTCTGCCATTCTTAGTTGGTTTAATTTTAATAATTAACTTAACCTCATGTTAAGGTTTATGGATCAACAGGTTATTAAGTTAAAAACTCATACATAAAGTATTATTTTCATTAAGAATAAGATTGCATGTCAAACCACTATATAAAATTAAAAAAATAGGAGGAAGACTCCATCATATAAATTATAAATTAAGTAGAGTAAGTGTGAGAAAAACATGTTAAGATTGAGAGTGTTTGGATCATTTCTCCTTGCAGCATAAGCCTAGTTTATGTCATTAAGGTACATTATTTTGCCACCCTAACTTCTAGCTTGTAAAGGTACGTCACACTCTTAAATTAGCTTACTCTTAGTATTAGCCTACTCTTAGTGTTGTAGATCCACACTGTTGTGCTTGGGTATGTCACATTCAAGAGGGAACTAATTCCTTTCATCTGTCAACTTAATTACACACATGGGAGATCTTGTCAGAGTACATGTTTTATTAATTATAGGTTAAAGTTTGTCTTCAGCCTCTGCGCCAAACTAAAAGCAACACCTACAACCAGCAAGGCATGCATAATGTGAACATTGT
Source organism: Selaginella tamariscina (assembly GCA_003024785.1). Classification (NCBI taxonomy): domain Eukaryota; kingdom Viridiplantae; phylum Streptophyta; class Lycopodiopsida; order Selaginellales; family Selaginellaceae; genus Selaginella; species Selaginella tamariscina. The sequence continues at coordinate 45,577 of PUQB01000702.1, forward strand.
TGTTGACAATATCCAACTCTAAACATGGGATCTTATCTCATTACTATGTTTTAGAAGGTTCATAAAGAGAGGTTCTATGGTTGATATATGTAAGGTGAGGCATGTTCATGACACCAAGTGTAATTCTTGAATTTGAAGAGCTATGGTGAGATAATTTACATCTTTGGAAACAATGTTACATGAACACGTGACACTAAGCTAGCCCAAGACACACCTTTTGGGGTTGTGTCACAAATTTAATGCCTTGATCATATGTCCAAGGCTTAAGACTTTGATACGAGCACAAACACACCTACTTATCAAGATATCTAGCCCTTGGGTACTAGGTAAACCCCCTGAGATTAAATTTGGGCAACCCTAAGTATGTGACCACGCGAGTGTCAAGCCACGATCCAGGAACAAGGAAGTGAGCAGGATTCGAGAACAAAGAAGCTTGACTTAGAAGACAAGTAGCAGGACATGAACTAGGAACCAGGAACAAGACAAGAACAGGAGGCAAGGAGCAAGACAAGACAAGACAAGATTGATTGTAGAAAGACTGGTGTTGATAGTAACTGATTGTACAATAATTAGGTCAGAGCTTTTATACTCATAACTCCAAGCTAATCTGGTCATAAGTCTAATTTGGTCATGAGCTAAAAATAGTGACCCTTATCCTTTAGGCATATCCTATAGTATATCCTATAGGAATATCATGTAGAATATCTTGCAGGCATATCCTGTAGGTATATCCTATAGGCATATCCTGTAAGAATATCTGTAGGTATATCCTGCAGGCATATCCTGTAGGTATATCTTATAGGCATATCCTGTAACCCATATCTTGTATCCTGCATCCTGTATCGGATCGTGACAACACCTCTTCCCTAAGGACGAGTTCCATGAGTCTTGGAACCTGGTTTAGCAGGATAACGCCAATGGAAAACAGCAACTTCCAAAGTTTGGTGGTGATGAAGACGAGAATCAAGGATGCTGCAACTTTGTACTCAGGTTCACGTCAATGACCACATGAGGGGGAGAAGAAAAAGCACGACCAGGAAGAGAAGAAGGATGATACGGCTCCAACAAAGAGGTGTGAAACATAGGATGAAGTTTCACCATAGATGGTAACTCGAGTCGGAAAACTATAGAGTTGACCTCAGCCGCAATCTTGTAAGGACCCAATCATTGAAAATCCAACTTAAAAGAATGCATGTTGATGCAAATATGCCGACGAAGAAGCCACACAAGATCACCAATCTTGTATGCAGGTGCTGGTTGACGATGAGCATCAGCATGACGCTTGTACTGTTCATGTGCATGCTAAAGATGAACCTGAAGATCTTCATGTACCTGACAAAGATGCTGGAGATGATCCTGTACTGCAGGAGCGGAAGAAGGAGAAGCAGGAGGAGCAAAGTCAAAACATGAATGGTAGCCTGTAAGAGCAAAGAAAGGTGTCTAGCCTGTAGATGTGTGAACGGAGTTGTTGTAGGCAAACTCCACCATTTGGAAGAAGGTCCAACCAGTTGTCCTGTTATAACTGATGAAGCAGCGAAGATATTGCTCCAAGGTCTGAATCGTGTGTTCTGATTGCCCATCAGTTTGTGGATTGGTATCCTGAAGAAAGATCCGCTTTAACCTGTAGATTTGGAGAAGTTCTTGCTAAAACTTGACATGAATTGTGGGCCGCGATCGGAACAATGCTCTCAAGAGACCATGGTGTCGAAATACTTCGTGGATCACCAACTCAGCGGTTGTTTGGCTGTAGCAGTCTTGTGACATGGTAGGAAATGAATCTGTTTGGTGAAACGATCAACCACCACAAGAACTGCATCAAATCCACAGGAAGATCTATGAGAAATCCATAGAAATGGATTTCCAAGGAGCAGAAGGAACATGAAGAGGACGAAGAAGACCAGAGGGCATGTGACGAGGCATCTTCGACCTATTGTAGGTGTCACAACTCCATACAAACTTGTCCACAAAACCTCGCAACCCAGGCCACTAATAGTTGCGAGTCACCAACTCAACTATCATGGCCACACCAAAATGTCATGTAGCTGGGTATCATGACAATCCTGTACCACATGAGTCCGCAAACACCAACATGAACGTACAAGAGACCTTCTCGGTACAGGAGTTCGTTCTGTATGACAAACAACTTGTAGTCTATACGGGAACTGGAGAAAGAGGAACTTGCGATGTTAGGACTAATGTGTGAAAACACATTTCTTGCCAAGTCGTCTGTAGCCAACTGCAAACGGATGTCCTGTAGGAGTGTGGAATCTGCTAGAGTCTGATGAACTTGTAGTGTTACAAGCCGAAGTCGATCAGGACCCAACAACACTTGCTTTTAACAGTCATATGCAGGATCGCTTGGGGTCGGTGCAAGGTAAGAGCCTAGACAATGCACTGCCTTGCCATTTTGAAAACCAGGCCTGTAGATGATGACAAAATTAAAATGTGATAGGAACTCCGCCCAGCTAGCCTGTCGCCGACTGAGAACTCGAGCCGTTTGAAAATACTCCAGGTTCTTGTGATCGTAAAAACTTATACAGGATGCACAGCACCTCCAGGAAATGCCACCCTCCTCGAACGAATCCACAATGGCCTTGAGTTTCTTGTCATGAATCTCATAATTGATCTCCGCCGAAAGAAACTTACGAGAGTGAAAAGCTACAGGATGAAGTAACTTATCTTCTCTAACTTGTGATAGAACAGATCCTACTGCAAAATCCGAGGCATCTGCTTCAACAAAGAAGGAATGAGAAGAATCAGGATGTGCTAAAATCAGAGCTATCGTGAAGGCGTCCTTGAGTGTTGTGAATGCATGTTCTACCTTGTGGACCAAGAGAACACTCATGTGCGCTTGGTGAGTTCGTGAGTAGAAGTACACGCTTGGAGAAGTCCTGTATGAAACGCTTGTAGAAGTTTGCAAAGCCAAGGAAACATTGTACGTCTTGTATAGACTTGGCCTCTCCCACTCCGCGATAGTCTTCACCTTGTGCATGTCTATGGAAATGCCAGCAGGAGAGACGATGTAGCCCAAGAACTCCACAGTATCCCTGTCAAAGAAACACTTCTCAACTTCGCATACAGGCCATGCTCGCGAAGCTTTTGTAGAACTAGTCGTACATGCTTGTCATGAGCCGCCTGGTCCTTGGAGAAAATCAAAATGTCATCGAGGTAGATTACCACAAACTGGTCTAAGAAGTCATGAAAGATGTCGTTTCACATGTGTTGGAACATGGCTGGGGCATTAATAAGTCCGAAAGGCATCACCGTGTACTCGAAGTATCCATACCTGTACAAAAGGCAGTCTTCCACTCATCGCCTAGACGAATCCGTACAAGATTGTAAGCCCCTCGTAAGTCGATCTTTGTGAACATCTTTGCTCCTTGCCATCGATCGAGAAGTTCCGGGATCAATGGCAACGGGTACCGGTTCCGAATAGTGATTTGATTCAAACCTCTGTAGTCCACAACCAAACGTAAACTCCCATCTTTCTTCTTGACAAAGAAGATAGGTGCTCCTGCAAGGACTTTGAGTGACGAATGAAGCCGGATGCCAAGTTTTCCTCATGTACTAACGAAGAACCTCCAATTCTGTAGGGACAGTGCATAAATCGGTCCAAACGGTGGAGTCTTTTCTTTCCACAAGATCGTTAAGACAGTCGTAGGACCTGTGAACAGGAAGAATTGCAGCTTTGTGCTTGTCAAAAAACGTTTTGAAAAGAGTGATACTTGGATGGCAGGGAAGAAGGAGAAGAAGAAGGAACAGGAAAGGAGATTGAAAAATAAGGGAGTCAGATACAGGAAAGGTGAAAGAGGATGTAGGAGTTACTTGGAAGGCAAAAAGATGAAAAAAGACAGGATCAGTGGCAAGTTCATGCATGGTAGTGGTAAGAACTCGGAGAGGAGAAGGAGGGAGCTGTGATTGAAAAAGAGGAAGGATCTTGGGGGGTGGAACAGAAGAAGAGTAATGAAAAAGAGGCAGACATGTATGGATGTTGACAAGTGTACAGGATTGGAAGAATCCTGTACAGAAGTCTGTGGATGCACAGGAGTGAGGAGACTGTGAGTGTGCTGACGAACCAATAGCACTCTCTCATTGGTCTGCTGCCATGGGACAGAGTCTTGTCTTTCACATTTATGCACCTCCCTCACGCGTGTTCCTGAGCACCCTTGGTAGCTGATCAGATGATCGGATCTACGCCAGGTTAGCCGCCGCCTAACAGTTATTTTCATCAGTCCGTACCTGCAGTACCTTCCTTTTCGGTGCTTCGTCTCATCGCTCGTCCACTCCGGCTAACGTTGATAATGGTCAACCCACCATCAACCAAATTGTAAAAAGTATTAATGCTATAACACTTGGTAGTAAATTTAACTTAAATTTGATTCCCATTGAGAATAAAGTTATGTTAATGAACATCAAGTGGATAAGTTAATATAAAGTTAGCATGACCTTGTTGTATACATGTTATAGCCATGTGCCTTTATGATCACCTATAGCCAGATTAATATGTTTACAAAGAACAAGGTTTTATCAATAGTACTCTTGTATTGGAAAAGAACTTGATTCCGATAAAAGTCTCATACCTAATCTAGCATAGCTATATACTAACAAGAGATAGGTATAGTAGCAGACCTTATGTAAAGTGGTTATGAGGAACACTGAGGGATGCAAAAATGTGGCTATAATACCATAACATGCGGAAATGTAGAACAATTAGAAACTTAAAGAAACAAGAAGGTGTTTGGTCAGTCATTTGAGATTAACTTAAACTTTGTTGTGTGCTAAATGACAAAGGTCGTTAATAACGTTTAATATTAAGGAATAAAGCAAACCTTTATTTTTTAAACCAAGAGGGCCGACAACAACATTAACTATAGACTTTAAGTAAAGAAATTAACTATTGTGTTGTGTATGTCAGGTGAAAGACTTTACAAATGTGCAAAGGGTCTACATGTAACTTCATATTATAATGGTGCCTCAGGCAACTAGGTTTATGACTCAGTGAACAATGGTTCTAAAGTACTTGGTTTTAAGTAATGCAAAGGGTAATAAGGTTAGTTGTGAACAGTAAATGTCACTAACAAAAGATGTAAAATCCGTCATAATTCACGATTTTTTAGTTCCATATCATGTCAATTTGCCATGCATTTATTAAGGATTCTCCACATTCCCCGAAATCTCCATGAAGAACATCGGCCGCTGACTCCGTAATACCCCAGTCTGAAAGGCGTCCCACGACTTTGATTGTTAACAACAGGCCACACATCTTGTCCCAATTCTCGACGGTTTGCTGCCAATGTTGAGCAGGCTGGTCACTGAGTCCGAGTAGAGTTGCCATTCTATACAGTGATCAGTTTCACGGCTTGATTTCCACCTGCATTCTGCTTCTCCTGAACAGACCTTCCCGCCTAGGCGGCTATGTGCTAAACCCTGCAGCATCTGGAATATCTGCGATTTCTTAGCCACTTGTACCGGAGTGTCGCCATTTTGGAGGCTTGGGGCCCAGGAGGCCTGGGCTCGAATATTCAAGAATATTCTAGAATATTTTGGAATATTCTTTCTGGTCGGCAGTATTGGCCTCAGTCGGCAAAAAAGAATTCTATTAAAACTGTTGTATTTTTTTTAATTTTTTTTTATATTAGCTTAATTTATTACTCAATATACATTAGCTAAAGTTTCTTCTTCATCTTAAGTAAAGCTGCAGTTCTCGAACCACCAGTTACGCTTGGACGTGGAGGTGTTTGAGTAGGTAACTCTTCTGGTCTAATGTTCTCTGCAAGCTTGTTTGTTGCCAACCTAGAGAGTTCGAAACTCTTCTCGGTTCCTATAATATTCCTTCCGAGCTCGACGGCAGCTAACAATGATGACCCGGTTCCGGAACCAATATCCCAGACTAGGTCGCCAGGTCTACTGAGACGCTCGATCAAAAGCTGCATGAGTCGAACACTCTTCGGTTGAATCATAATCCTGCACAATCTTCCATTAGGATAAACATAGCAAAGCACTTCCTTACCAAGCCTCCTGATAACGGTCGGCAGTGTCGACGAGGATCGTGTTCGTCAACGCCAGAGGGTTTGGCCTCTTCGACTTCTTCTCAGAGCTTTGCAGCACCAAGAGAACTAACAAGTTATCCTGCCACATAGACCAAGTTAAACTTGAACTTGAATAGCTAGCTTACCTTAATTTTGTCACGGTATCCCAGCCTCGTGCACGGTAGACGCTGTAAGTCCCTGCAACCTCCAAGTTGATTACTGCAGCCGCCTGAATCACCGCCGAAACAGAAGGAGAACTCGCGAAGACGACCATGAAACCACTCGCTGCCAAGTGCATTCCACTGAACTGCAAGGCCTCCTCAAACTTCACCGGATCTAGCTGCACAATGTCCTTGTTGATGCTAGCACCTCCATATACAAGCTCATTGGGCAAGTCGAGGATGATGAGGTTGAAGCCGTATTCACCTACCACTTCCTGGAACAACGTTTGTGACTCAACCGTATGTAGTCTGTCAACCTGTTCTCGGAGCTTGGTGTACACCTCTGTCTGGGAAGCACCTGGCTCGAAGAAAGACCTGCTCATCTCCTCCATGTCGCACACAGCTAGGTCGTAGGATCCACGGGATGCAGCCAGGGTCGGGATGAAGGTCATCAGGTCGTCCTTGATGTCCAAACTAGCTACAAGTGGCTGTACCTCATTGATTGTAAAGTCGAATGCTGGCGGAGGTGCTGTAGAAGAGCTTGGTCCCGCTCCCGATCCCTTTGCAGGTGTAGTTGTCTTCCGCACCGTCTTCTTCATCTTGCTCTTCTTGATAGCCTCTACTTCTTCTGGCTCCCAAAGAATCGCTGGTAGATCATTGGCGTGCATGTCGAATAGTGTGCTCTCCCAAGCTGGTGGCTGTTGCGACGGACAGTCGAGCCAGAATGGAACATGCTCCCGTTCGAACGGTGTTAGAGCTCCTCTGCTCTTCGACCACATGTGAGGCTCGCTTGTATGATCTGTCCACAGCTTCATCGTATGGGACGGTGTCATTTGCTTCGCCAGTATGAACCTGCAACACAAAGTCAGACAGTAGCAATGCTGGATTGAAAGCTTACCTCCATATCATCCGACGCGCAGATTCCTCACGCTCCAGAAACTCATTCGGCTCCATCGAATAAGTGAACCGTATGCAGTCATGGAAGGGCTGAAAGACCAGGCACTTGCTCCGAATTCTCATCTCGTCAAACCAGCTCATGAAGTCGACATCCGTTCCAACTTCTTCACCATCCTCTCGCAACCCCTTAAGGATCTGAATGGCTTCCTCGCGCACAGCCTTCCAATATAAGTCCAAGGTGAACCACTTGATCCACTCTTTGTCCTGCATGCCCGGTAGCCCAAGTGTCTGTTGTTCTGCCTTGGATTCGAGACGGGTGAGCTTGTTGAGGTATCGGAGTCGCAGCATGTTTGGAATCTTCGCCCTTGACATCGCATACAGCTTCTCAATGCCCATCCAGCGACACTGCTTATGAGAGATGTTTGTCACCTTCTGGAACCACTCCTCCCCCAAGTCTGGGTCTATGATGGAGAGGAACTTGTGCATACGCTTGTCATGCTTCTTGTATACTAGCTGCTTCAGGTTCACCTCAACCTGTGGATTGCCCTTAGCACTGGTGACTGCTCTGTCGAGATCATCGTCGATCTCGTTCTGCACATAGAACAAGTTAAAAATTTCTTTCCTATAAATTAAATCGGAGGTTACCTTGAAAAGTATCTTTGCGCAGATCAGGTTCGGAAGAGGATGCCAAGCCGTCTTTCCTGATGAACTCTCCTTCCACTTCCGCACCTCAAGACGATCAACCTCCGTGAGTGACTCGAGGATTTTCTGAGTTCCTTCTGTACTAGTGCAGACCGCCTTTACAGCGAGGAGAATATGTGGTAGCGTTGTTTCCACAGATGTTGCTGAAGATCTGTTCAACGAAACTGTAAGTCTAAACTCTTAACAAAAAGAAAAGAAAATACTCACATGTTAATCGATTGGAACATCGAAACCAATTGAAGAATGTCGAGGTTCTCCGTGGAGATGAAACTCGATCGAACGCGAATAGCCCATCGCTGGTTGTCCTCTGCATCCTCTCGGTACAGCTTCTGCAAAGCCTGTAGCCTATGGTTCCCGTCCCAACAGCTAAACTTCCTGTTTGAGAGCCTTGAAGCCCACTGTTTGTACTCCGGCTGAGTAAGAGCTTGCTCGAAAGACCGGTGCTGCTCGTACTGAATCGTGTCCTTCGACAGCTCCGATAGCTCCTCAGCAGTGAGTCGATCTCCGATGGACAGAATGAACATGGCCGTGTTGCGTAGATAACCAGCCTTCTTCAACGATGACACCAGCCTGTCCAAGTCCCCTGGGTTCACTCGTCGAACCACCTCGTTGGAATGTATTCTGCAGATGGGCACATCAGGAGGATCACCAAGTCCCTTGATAGTAATTTTGTCGAGCAGGTTTGCTGAGCTCTCCAAATGCAGGCTCGCCGGTATGCTGTATAACTCCTTCGGCTCCTTATCGCTCTTCGCCTTCTTGCCTTTTGAATCAGCTTTCCCGCGGCTCTCTTTTTGCTGACTGCCTCCTCCAAGTCGTCCTCGCTAGCTTCAGCTGCCTCTGTCATCTGCACTTGCTCGTTCAGGACTGCAACCTCAGCGGATGAAGGAGGCAACTGCGACGAGCTCTCCGGGAAATCTGTGATTGTTGGTGGAGGCTGTTCTTGCTCAACTGCTACTACTCCAGACTGAGTCACTGGAGGATCCTCCTTTGGTACATTAGATGGTTCTCCTCTCTTGCCTCGCTTCTGCTTCGATATCCTCTTCTCTTCCCGTGGCTCTTCATCAGGCGCAGTCTCTAGTAGACGTTTTGAAGCTCTCACCATTTTGGGAACTCTGGAAAGTAAACACACAAGTCAATTGATGAGGAGTCAAAATAAAAAAACAAACAAAGATGACTAACCTTGTGGCTGCCGACTCAAGCTAGATGCTGCCGACCCTCTCAGTCGGCAGAGAGATGTAGAAGAAAAAACCTGCCGACTGAGATAGTTTGTGCCGACTCTGTCAGACGGCACAGAAGAGATAATGGTGCCGACTGAGATAGGATGGTGCCGTCCCTCTCAGACGGCACAAATGGGAAGACCCATTAACTGTTTTAAAAGAAATACTTGAGACGCAAAGAAAAAAAAACTAATTCAAAATACCTTGTGGCTGCCGACTGAAGAAGGATGGTGCCGTCACTCTCAGTCGGCACAAATGGGAAGACACTATAACTCTGAAAAAAAACATTGTTATACGGATACTTGAGCCGCAGAGCAAAATATAAACAAATTCAAAATACCTTGTGGCTGCCGACTGAAGAAGGATGGTGCCGTCACTCTCAGTCGGCACAAATGGGAAGACACATAACTCTGAAAAAAAACATTGTATACGGATACTTGATCCAGAGCAAAAATAAACAAATTCAAAATACCTTGTGGCTGCCGACTGAAGAAGGATGGTGCCGTCACTCTCAGTCGGCACAAATGAGAAGACACATTAACTCTGAAAAAAAACAATGTGATACGAATATGATCCAGAAAGCAAAAAATAAATATATCGAACATACCTTGTGGCTGCCGACTGAACTAGGATGGTGCCGTCACTCTCAGTCGGCACAAATGGGAAGACCCATTAACTCTGAAAAAAAAACCTTGTGATACGAATACTTGAGCCAGAAAGCAAAAAAAAACAAATCGAAAATACCTTGTTTTTGCCGACTGAACCAGGATGGTGCCGTCACTCTCAGTCGGCACAAATGGAAAGACCCATTAACTCTGAAAAAAAACATTGTGACACGTATACTTGAGCCGCAAGGAAAAAAATAAATAAATCGACGATACCTTGTGTTTGCCGACTGAACCAGGATGGTGCCGTTGCTCTCAGTCGGCACAAATAAGAAGACCCTATATCTCTGGAAAAAGAAATACTTTGAGCAGCAAATCATAAAATACAGAAATTACACATACCTTGTGGCCGCCGGCTGAGCAGGATGGTGCCGAGAATCTAAATCGGCACAGAAATCTCCATTGTTATACTTGGGCGCTGCACGAATCGAGTCGAAATGGATGGCGCCGCAGTGGAAACCGTAACTCTGAGATCTGAGATTAAAGAAACCCTCTGGATCTACCGCAGTGGAAACAGATCTGAGATTGAAAGAACCCTAGCCGCAATGGAAACAGTAAACCCTATCTACCAAAAAACCCTAGCCGCAATGAAAACAGTGAACCCTACGGAATAAATGTGACATTAATATTTAGGGTTTATTTTAAAATATGTGAATAATTGGTAAATGTGAAGATATTTCAAATCATAAAAGGTAGAAATTAAATTAAATCGGTGATACTAGAGAGGACATCATTAAGAACACTGTGAACTGGGCAGCATAGAATTAATTATATACAAACGTGTATTCACGTTTATTGTTAACGATTGTAATTTTTTTTTGGTAAGAGAAAGTGTGTTTAATCTTTTGCTTTGCTTTCCTAAACCACCGAGCTTTCTCCTTGCGTTGTCATGGCCAGAGTTACCTATGAAGGCATTGACAAAGATTTCCCAGTCGATGAAGATGGAAATGCTTTTGTGTTTGAACATGATCTTCACATTGCTTTCAACATTCCTTGTTGGTTCAGTATACATGTGGTTCAATTGATGTCAGTTTCTGCGAGTTCTGGAGAAGATGTGGAGTTGTTACCAGAAGGCAATGCATCAAACCAGTTTGTCTTTTACACATTGTGCCCGGCAAAGGGCCCGTTGTTCAGGTTGCGGACAGAGGAGCGTGAGGAATCCATGCTGGTGTGTCTTCTAAGAGCAGACAAATGTAGGATAGGGAAGGATCTCATTGGTTCGTCTGAAGTTAAACGAGTCTCTGAACTACCGCAGATATACAATGGAAATGTCATTTTCGAACTTCCCCCTAAGACAGAAAGCACAGAGAAGTACTCGGGGATGAATCGCAAGGATGGCTGCTACCATTGGACACACCCGAGCACAACACACTGGCATGTTCCGGCGCGAGTCAGTCGAAGTTCATGTGTCGGACATCTCCAATGCATCAATCCTACTTGCCCCTACTTGGCTTTTGAGAAGAAAGCAAATGAATGTCACTTCAAGGGTGCTGTGGAGAAGGCAAAGACAACTGAGACAGGCAAAGTAATAGGCATAAAATGTAAGCATTGTGGAGAGGAGCCATTGCTGGTGCACACTTGTCCGGCTTATGTGTACTACATTCTGCCAGACGACATTTCTTTTACAAGGTTGTTCATTCACAGAGGTGTTCATCAGCATCCAGTCAGCCCCTCAGTGTCAGCTTCAAACGTTCAGCGAGCCAGATCTAGTGTCAGCAACGTGGTAAAGAGCAGTCCGCGAACCAATCAACGAGTGATTGAGTTTCAAGCCGCGCGTGAGCTCATCTTTGAAGAACTTTTCAAGGAAGAAGGAGAAGTCTCGTACACTGGTTTACTCTCAAAACTTGAACCTCTAACAAACCATCGAAGGTATTTTTTTAGATCTCTACACACTGACGTGACCTTTTCTTTAGGACTCGGGACTGGATTACACAATCAAGACAGAAGGAGACACACTTTAGAGAGGGTTACGAGGGTCTTCTGGAGCTGAAGACAAAGCTGCCAATACCTTTCATTCACGTCATACATGTTCCAGGGATGGAACTGCATGGTGCTGAGGAGCAGCCTCTGATCTTCAAAATGACAGTTGAGGGACCGGGTTCAGGAGTTGAGTACATCAGAAGGTGTCAAAGTGGAGGAGACCTTCATGATCAATGGGTTGTTCTGGACCACACGCACCGCATACCAGACTGGGCGACAATTGGAATACACCTTTATGACCCATTGTAAGTTGTAAAACTCTTCATAACACTTTCTAATCTTCGTTATCTAACGCTCTCTTGCAGTGTCAGATCCATGGTGACTATAGCTTACGCAGATATGTGCCGCGAAGATAATGTTGCAGTGCTGAAGTTCTTGAACACAATGCTAGAGGTTTGTAAGAAGCAGGGTTTGGAGAATGTCAACTTTGCTGGTTTCATGTCGGATGAGGCTGGAGCGATATGGATAGCCTTGCGCCAAGTATTCAACAACGGAGCAAAGATGAAAGGGAGGGAAAGAAGCTGTCTGTTTCACTTTATGCAATCTGTGCGTCAGGTGACAAAGAAATGGATCGCAGAAGAACATCGCGAAGAACACATGAAGCTTGCTCGTGCCTGGCCTGCAGCACTGAATGAACAATCTAAGAAAGAACAACTGGCAATTCTCGAGTCTTTTGGGAAGGACGAGCGTCAAACATTCGAGCTTTGAAGACATGGCTGTCTTGGTGGATCAGGCATGAGGACCACATCTCCATGGCGGAACTGGGAGACATGACAGAAGAAGGACTCGCGAGCGTTCCAACTACAAACAATGCTGAAGTGATTCACGCTAGAGCAAGAAGAGCAAGATTGGCCAAAAGAGTACCACTGCTGGAGGCGACAATGTTAGACCTCACCGATGCAGTTATGCAGAGTGCGAAGGTGAAAGCGGCAATAGAAGGGAGGTATACAGGGTCAGGGCCTTCGAAGGAAACTCTGTTGAAACGAGTGCAACGCAAACTCTCTGAGGGGAAAAGTGTATCTCCATCAACAATTATTAATCTGGTGGAAGGCGAGGAACACTTGACCAGCCCGGAGTTCACGTGTACCACTAACGTTCGAGTGCAAACTGTTAGGAGAACAGTCACAGGAACAGAACAGTCTGATGCTCGACGTTCACACAGACATGATGTAGAGTACACAAGCGGGTGGTCCAAAACAACAGGAGAAAGAGGTTAAGGTTCGAAGAGGTTTCGGAGAGAGAGATTGCTCAAACAGAGTGGGCCATCAGACGAATCGGAGCATCAGTAAGGTTAAGTGTTTGGGGATGAATCAGGAAGGAACTGCTCTGTGTGGAAAACCAATCGGTTATCCAAGCAGAGTGCCAGCACCAGGATTCTATGGAAAACGAATGTACATTGATGCCTTGGGGAATGAGGAGTATGTACAACAGATGATGTGGTTCTGCCCAAAAGATTCAGGGTGTTTCACGCGGCCAAACGGCAAAATTCTTCGGTCACGTATTCCAACACCACCAACGGTTTGGCCTGTGCTCAAGGAAACGAAGCTGACAAGTGAGGAGGTCAGAGAACTACAGGATGCAGGCTTTGTTCTGGAAGGTTTACAGGGGATGGCAGGAAGAGTAGATGAGGGTCAGAAGGACAAAACACCATCGCCACCACGTGGAGCTGGATCTACAACAATTCCACCTTTCGAAGGACGTATGGTTCGGACTCCAACAAAAATGTCTAAGGAACAAGAGAAGAATTTCCGCAAGGCCAAGACGTTTTTAGGTTGTGTGCGAAATGTTGAAGTGACAGCTAGAGGACGGAAGGAGGCTTTCGTTGTGTCGGCAGGAAATGACTCTGCAAAGGTGACTATTAATACTTATCCTTCATGCAGTTGTTCTACATTTCAGAAGAGCAAAAGTTGGAGCCCATGTGTACACATGTACTTCGTCTATAGCCGTGTGCTTGGCTTGAACCCGGAAGTCACATATTTTCTACAAAGGCGATCGCTCAGTGACATGGAGGTCCACCGTTTGCTGGTGAATTGCAACAGAGTTCATGACCCACCGGTGCTACAAGGATAAATGGTTTAGGGTTTAGGATAATGTCTTATTAAGCCAGTGGGCATATATTAAGCCAGTCGGCGTATATTAAACCAGTCGGCATATTAAAAAAACTTATATATTCTAGAATATTCTTGAGAATATGCTAGAATATGCTAGAATAACCCTAGAATATCCGCGAATATACTAGAATAATATGAAGCCTCCTGAGCCGGAGCCTCCTTTTCGCCGAGACCCCTTGTACCGCTGGCTTCAATAACGACCTTGAAAAGTTCATCACATTTCTGCTCAACATACACAGAAGCAGGAACAATCCGCTTTGCGAATGGTTGATTTGAAGCTGACACAAGGGCAAAATCATCTGGATACCTGCAAAAAGAATGACCATAGCATAGGAGAGAAATTTCGCACAATTTATCGCAAAACTTATTTGATGCATCAGGATTCTTTAAGATATTCATGAAGGGATATGCGCAAAACCTGGAGTCGATAAGTCGCTTGAGCTCCCTTGAACGCACGTAAAATATATGTTTGGGGACTCCTCCGCAGATTGGCATGTCTTGATAGAAGAGTTTTTGCATCCTTTATTGAGGTTTTGAGTAATACAGTAATATGAGCACCTGGAGTAGTCGCGATAATTGGTACTTTGCATGGCCACAGGTGCGATGTGAGGGAATTGGCAGTACCTGGAGAACTGGTCATAGGCATGGGTCGTTTCGAGGGTACTCCATGCGGCGAGATGCGTTTGATTTTGGAAAGCACAGAGGCAAGCACATCAATCAGGTTGATAATGGCTATTTGAAATGGATGGTCACCAGCTTCCAAGCAGTTGATGCCTTGACAAGGAGGGGGAAAATGAAGCGGCAACAATCAGCAATCAGAAATGTTCATGTCCATGATCTCCTTTTTGACTTAAAGTCCTGTACCAGGAAAAAAGACCTGCACAAGGGGAAACGAGCCCATGCAAAGGCAGTGGAAACTGGGAACGAGTCGAACATGTATGTTGCAGCAACACTCATCAACATGTACGCCAAGTGTGGTAGCATGGTAGACGCTCGGACAGTGTTTGACAGTATCCAGGAGCCGGACGTGGTGTCCTGGACTGCTGTGATCCTGGGATATGCGGATAGTGCACAAGGTCTTGCTGCCCTGGACTTGTTTTTAAGGATGAAGGACGAGAGAAGTTGTCGGCCAGATTCCATGATTTATCTTGCTGCCTCAAGGCCTGCACGTCACTGGCAGCGGATGGAGATGAAAGTGGAAAGAAAAGGTGTCTAGAACAAGGTAGAAATATACATTTGGAGATTGGTTGCCATATGGATCAATTCGTGCAGAACATGCTCATAGACATGTATGCCAAGTGTGGCAGCATGGTAGACGCTAGGAGCGTGTTTGACAGTATCCAGGAGCCGGACGTGGTGTCCTGGAATGCTGTGATCCTGGGCTATGCGGACGATGGACAAGGTCTTGTTGCCCTGGACTGCTTCTCCAGAATGAAAGAGAAGTGCAGATGTGCGCCCAATTGCGTGACTTATCTTGCTGCCCTCAAGGCTTGCACGTCACTGGCAGAAGATGGAGATGAAACTGGAAAGAAAAGGTGTATGGAACGAGGTAGAGAGATACATTTGGAAATTGGTTGCCATATGAGTCAGTTCGTCCAGAACACGCTCATAAACATGTATGCCAAGTGTGGCAGCATGGTAGACGCTAGGAGCGTGTTTGACAGTATCCAGGAGCTGGACTTGGTGTCTTGGACTGCTCTAATCTTGGGCTATGCGGAGGATGGGCAGGGTCTTGTTGCCATGGACTTGTTCTCCATAATGAAAGAGGAGTGTAGATGTGCGCCTGATTCTGTGACATATGTTGCTGCTCTCAAGGCTTGTGGTTTGAATGGGGCCTTGGCCATTGGACGAAGGTTACATTTAGAAATAAAAGAATTTAATGTTCATATAATAACATCTTTGGTAGACTTTTATGCAAAATGTGGGAGCATGGAAGAAGCTCGTGAAGTATTTGATTTGCACCCACGAGTAAGAGATGTATCAACATGGAATGCACTTTTAGCAGGTTATGGTAAATTTGGGAACACTAGTTATGTCTTTAACCTTTTTGAGTCAATGCAAGATCAAGATTTTCGACCAAATGATGTCACATTTTTGTGCATACTTGGATGTTGTAGTCATGCAGGTCTAGTAGAAAAGGCATGGGAGTACCTTGAAGTAATGCTTATGCAGTATAGACTCACCCCTAATGTGATGCATTACACCTGCATGGTTGACCTTTTGGGTCGCATAAATAAGTTAGATGAGGCTGTTACTTTATTACAGAAAATGCCTTGTGATCCTAATGCAGTGACTTGGATGACACTTTTAAGTGCTTGTCATAAATGGAAAAATGTTGAGATAGGGAAAATGGCTTTCAAATCTTTGGTGAATTTGGATCAAAAAAGGCATCTGCCTATATACTTATGTCTGAAATATATGTAGTAAGGGTATGTGGGAGGAGCAAGAGAAGGTGTTGAAAATAAAGATGAAGTCTGATGTTTGGAAACTACATGAGCAAGCTTATGTTATGGATGGGTTGGGAAGGATGGTTAAATTTGTGGTTGGGAGGAATCTCCTACATATATTAAAAATAAATTGAAACAATTTCTTAAAAAGATGCAAGAACATGAATATGTTGCTAAATCATATAACATGAGTTGTTTTAGAATGGATGATGAAAATAAGAAAGCACTATGTGGACATAGTGAAATGCATGCTGTTATTTATGGCATCTTGAATACACTTCATGGAGAGGTTGTTAGAGTTGTTAAAAATATAAGAATGTGTAACAATTGTCATTATACAACTAAGATGATTTCAAAGCTTTCCAAGAGAATTATAATGGTAAGGGATGAAAGTCAGTTTCATGTTATGAAAAATGGCAATTGTTCATGTGGAGATTATTGGTGATAAAATTGTAAATTAGTTTTGTCCACCATTGTCTCTATTCATACGTAAATCTTATTTCTTTTGCTAATGTATTCAAAAAGGAGAACATTTTATTTATAAAAAGCATATGATTCTTGCCTGGCAATGAACAAAAGAGATATGAGTGTATAATCACTTGTAGCATCAATTAAGGTGGTACTCCAACTTGACTATGACAATTTAACTACGTCACATGGATATGGATAATGACCACTAGAACTTTGAAGTCCAAGATATAAATACAGATATGAATAAGAATTACTAAAGTTAGCCAAGTTTAAGATAAGGATATAATATGGATAAGGGTCACTAAAATTTATTAAGTCCATATTTGACTTTCTTTATAATATAGGCAAATGTGATCATGATTAAGCATTTTGGTTCAATGTCAATTTAGAAGTTAAACCTCTTGTCTTGTTCTAATTTTTGTAATCCAGTTTGTTTCTTGTCTTCTCAGCCTGGTTCTTAACAATTTGAATTGAAATATTTCTCCATTCTTTGCTTTCGAGTTTTCAAATTTCTCAACATGTCTTTTATCAATGCAAAACTCTTTGCACAACATTTCAGCAGTTACATTTTGAGAATCAGTGACTGCGATGGGATCTATAGCGACAATCATCATCATCACGGGTTTTAGAATCAAAAGTTAGCCTACCAGCCAAGTTTGATGGCTCAAGGTCATAATTTCAGAGTTTCATGAATCAAGTTCAGCTAGTCTTTCGGTTACACCAACACTAGTACCCTACAGTTATAACACAAGTGGGTCTTGTAGGCACCTCATTGGTGTAGCTTTGAAGTGTTTCAAACGTTTACTTAAGAAGGCGTCACCACTCTTAAAATTAATGAGATACATTTTTCCAAGCCTTTGAAGCTACCTTCAATGATTTTGATTGTGAGTGCACAGTAGTAACCAAGCTTTGACAACTATGGTAAGGTTTTGGTGTAGCGTCCAAATATGTTTCTAATTTCCAATTACTTTCATGCAAAATCAATTGGGACATCAATTGGTGTTAAGGATCTCCTACTCACTCTCAAGGACATAGATTCTCTAGACAAAGCTATTGCTCAAACAGTTTGTTTCAACAATTGACTTTTTGAGCGACATCAAGAGAAACGTTCCCGATAAGTATTTTGTACCTTAACTTTAATAATGCAAGAGCCATCGACCACTCTATCTTTTGATGCCAAACCGATGTAAGTCGATGTTTTTCGACCACGATGGACACTGACACAAGCTGAGCAACAATGACATCTTCAAGCAAACTTGTGTTTATATTATGGTAAGGATAAACATCGAATTGTTAAGTGCCAAAATCAACAATGAATTTAAGCTAAGGTGTGGATGGTCCCTCGGCCGAGTCAAGAAATGAGGAAATCCAATTCGAATAGAAGTATTCTGATTGGACCACTGCAAGTCTATTTTAAATATCTCTTCTTCAACAGTAGTTCTATACGTGATGAGTAATCCAATGCTTACGTGAAGGACCTTCTCCTTACATTACTGGATGCCCAAACATTAGCAGAAATCATGCAACAGGCCATTCGTTGCGTTTGTTTGAGCGTCGTTAGGAAAAATCCCGTCAGCAGTTCCTGCAAACCAATCCTGCAGTTGTGGTACATACTCCTATGACACCTTCTGGAGTAGTTCCTATGGAGGTTGAAAAATACAAGCGTGGCTCACTTTCTGCTGCTGAGAAGCAACGTCGCCGCAGTGAGAATCTATGTTTGTATTGTGATGAAGCATAACACAAGGCGGCGGAATGTCCTATTAAAGCCAAGAAGTTCAAGATGCATGAAGTTGAAGCTGAAGTTCAGTCGGAAAACTTCAATATTCACTTCGTTTAGGAGCCGCGAAGTTGGACGTAGGTGCAGCTCAATTGGTGCTACTCATACCATTTCATCACTCAAGTTTCCTGTACACATTCATCTCAATAATCGAGAGCTCAAGGAGTTTGCCCTATTAGACAATGGTGCAAATGCATATTTCATGGATGACACTTTTGCAACTTAACATGGCATTTTAGTGGTGAAGTTGAAGCGTGCAGTTCATGTAGAGGTGGCCGATGGTCGTTTGATTGCTTTTGGCGCAATTACCCATGCTACCAAACCTCTCTCTTACAGTCATGGCGCATTCAACTGTTTGATTTTCTTCAACTTGATCAAGACTCGGTTGACTCCCATCATTTTGGGCATGCCATGGTTCGTTGTTGCAAATCCTCAAATCGACTGGAGGTCTAGGACGCTCACGTTTTTCTTTTCGGCAACTAGGATCAATCCTGTACCTTCCTGTGTGCAGGATACATCCTTAGTGTCTGAGGCAGTACAAGCTACAGAATTGACCATGCATGTTCCTGTATCAGTGTTGAAGACTCTCCTCGACAGGATTCACCTCATGTTAGTTCCTCAGCACATCTGCAGGCTCTCTCCACTCTTGTAAGTTCGCAGATTCCTGTACAAGGTTCTTCCAATCCTGTATTAGTGTCAAAGGGTTCCTCCTCAACAGGATTCACCTCATCTAGCACTAGGTGACCCACTATATAAGCAAGAAGGCTGGTAGTGGGTTGGGTCCTTCTAGTGGAGTTTTCGTCTTGTATCTTGCTCCACCTTCCTGAGGTAGTTTGTACTCAGACAGGCACCATATATAAATACATGTTCTTTCTGATCACCATCTCTCCAATGATTCTTCTCTTGCTCCGCTCCTAGGCCCAACAACATACTCTGCCACCAAGTGGTGGCATTGCTCCAGGAGAACTTCCCCCACCCCTGTACATAGACCCTTGCGGCATCTAGGTAGAGGCCATTCAGCACCTTCTAGTGCTCCCGAGGTAAGGCCGGCTTACCAGTGCGGACCCTCGGGATTGGATGCTATTCACATGGCGACCACTAAGGCTTCATAAGAAGCACCACATTTGGCCTGTGGAGTCCCCAACGACCATTTATGGTGACCACAGAGGGATAAATAGTATACATGGATGGAGTTCACAGTAACAAGCAAAGTTGCAACCTAGAGGAGAGCCAAGATTAACTCATTTGAACAACTAGAGATCAACAAGCATCAGCTGGCCAAGAGGATGCGTCGGGCCGGCCGAGGTAGGTTAATGAAAGGCAGAGAGGCACCCTGGTTGCCACAATCGGCCCCTCCCTCGCCTACCCAAGGAAATGATGCAAATACCACATGGCCGAATTTCCAAGAAGCGGTAAACCCGACACAGTAGCAGTTGAGGCGGTTGCAAGCCATCGACGATGAAGAAGGATATGAAGAACCCAGCATGTCTAGACGCTATTCCAAGTATAGGAGCGTGCGGGAATGACCAGCACCTAGATGGGCGACCTCGCCTGACAATGATCTATGATGCATAGTGGGATGGATGGCAGGACGATGGAAGCCTTCCACCCCCTCTTGACATAGGCAAAAGTGACGGCTACAATGAGCCCCCACACCAAAGAGTAGAACCTGTGCTCGACGAGTACCCTCGAAGGAGGAAACCCCGCACAGGAGAACCCCAGGAAAGGGAAGGCCTGCGCTGAAGGCAAGAATCTCGAGGTGGCGAAAGCAGCATGGATAGCGACAGGGGATGAGAGCCGGAGGTCCAGAGTGGCCAGCGCCACAAGGAATGTAAGGTAGGAAACCCAAGGTTGCCGTCACCCACTAGGGTAAGGCAGGGGGCCTGTGGCTGCCAAAAAAGAGGGGAGGAAGAGCCTCATCCGGAAGGCCCCCACAGGGAGGGGCATTGATTACCAATAAGGCAACCTTTGCACTAGGAGTTCAGCTAATCGGATGACCCAGCATGCTAGGGTGGTTACCAAGATGAGAACCCAAGGCTTCAGAAGGCTGGGGTACACATGGGACGGCCACCTACGCGAAGGCGACTAGACGTCGATGAACTGACAGACTGGGAGGAGGTACCAGTAAGGGGGGCCACATAGTGGCCACTCTAGGCAAGGGACGAGGAGATTCCATCCAGGGGCGGGAAAAATCCGCTTGAGCAACCAACATCGTGTCAGCCCCGTGAGGGAAATCCGCCAAGGCACATGATAGAGCTGCAATTACCACAAGATGAGAGGATACCGTCTCAGGTCGAGGAGGATTTGCCTTGTCAACCACAACCGTCTAGACGCCACGAGGGGATTCCATGCACGATCCTACAAAGCCACCATTAGATGAGAGAATATCGTCCAGCTGAGGTAAGCTGCACCATCAGGCGTCAGGTTGGTCTCGTAGAGGGGACCCCTGAGGGATAGCCAAGAGGAGCCCGTCCTCGTCACCCACCCTCAACCGAAGGGCAAGGGCGCGAGGGAGGAGAAAGGTACTCGCAGAATACCGGGACGTCGACTGCACAACATCCGAAATGGGGTCCAGATCGGAGCACTTCTCAGGCTCACGGGACGCCATGGGAATCGATCCGGTAACCTTACTAGCCCGCATGCTCAATCGGATGCAGGAGAACACCGTAACAGTGCCCTTACCTGCATTCCGTGGAGCAAAGGGTGAAGACGAAGACCAACACGTATACAAGTTCAAACAAGTATGCGAATTGAAGAGCATAGACAACAACCACAAGAAGCTGAGTGCATTTGTATGCACCAAGGATAAAAAGGCACATGCCTGGTGGATGCGATTCCACGAGGCCAACGAAGGAGCTCGATGGAAAACCACACAGAAGGCATTTCTGGACACCTTCTGAGAGGAAAAGAGCGAGGAAGAGGTGATCCACAAGCTAATGAACTTGAAATAAAAAGTGGGAGAGTCGGTTGATGAATACACGGTCTGCATGTTAGGGTACATCGCCCGGCTAAGGGAGGCCCCAGTCGACTTGACCAAGAAAATGTGGTACCAAAAAGGACTGCGGCCAGAGATCCACAAGTGGATCGGCCTAGATGATGACTAGATGTTCGACAAGCTACTCTGGTATGCTAAGAAGGCTGAGAAGCGGGAAGCCGAAAGACGCTAGGAGAGAAAGACATGGGACAAATCAGACTCCAAGGGGGCAAATGACACCACCACGGACGAGGAGAACCTCTCAGACGTTCCAAAACTGGCCCAGAAGGAGGGACGGGTGGGAACCATGAAGCACGAGCAATCACAACGAAGGGAGACCCACAAGGTGGTAGCACGGCATGAGGACCTAATGACGACTCTTGCTTAATTAGGATACACTGCACATAGGAATAAATATTGCAAAGTGTGTAATGTCCAGGGATCTCACAACACGAATGATTGTTACCAGCTAACCAAGCTCTTAAGCGACATGCTACCCTAGACTGGCACTTGGGCCGTTGAGCGACAGGAGGCAGACCACCGAGGAGACCAACGGTATGGGGTGGCCAACCCCGCCAAAGATTGCAATCAGGAGACCACAACTAGAGGTCGCACTCCTAGGAGCGCCAACAGAATCGACCAAGGTATGACGACAGGAACAGACGGCCAGAACGCCATTAGCTGATTTGCACGCTGTGCAGGGACACCATCCACTATACTAATGCTCTTGGATCGCAATTTTCAAGCCTATGCTAGAAGCGCACGTACGAAAGGCCATAGGGGTGGCCAAGGGACCAGCCCCAGCCACGGTAACACCAGGTCCAGCACCATAGGTCCACCATGTAGAATTGTCACCCCAAGCTGCAATGTGGGGCAATCACGAGGTCACAAGCCCACAGACGAGACAACCCATTGACTTGGAGGAGGAAGACAACGGGGAGTCCAGTGAGGAGGAAGTGGCAGCCAAACTCAAAGAATTGGGTCAGTGGGAGCGAAGGCACGCCGAGGTGGAGATGGCTATGGAAATGTGAGACTGGCACAGGGTCCAGGGGCCATTGGCATGACGGGAATGTGCGAGGCCCTCGCCGGGAAGGTGCGAGAAACCCAGGTGTCAATAACTTTAGGAGAGCTACTATGGTTATCTGCAGGGCTTTATAAAGTCCTCACCAGAGAGCTGCACGGGCCCACAGTAGCACCCCAAGGGTCGCAACAACAACAATAGACTTTGTGGACGATGTACCAGCCATACCCGTCCAAGTGGCAAGCTGCACAGTCCACAACGTGATCATAGATGGGGATCAGACGTAAATATCATGTCCATGGAGCTCCATCAGGAGTTGGAAATGCTGCCCTCGGAGCCCTCACCCTTCCTCATACGTATGGCGAACCAAGCCAAGGTGGCACCTAAGGGCATCATGAAGAAGGTAGGTATCAGGATCAAGAGCATTAAGTTTCTGATAAACGTGGTTGTTCTCGACATGCATGCAAAATGGGGATTCGACTTACTCCTGGGCCGGCCGTGGCTCCAGGCACAAGGGTACAATATGACTAGGAGAAGCAGCAAGTCTGTTTCCCTCAAGGGGGACTCATATCTGTTACGACGAAACAAGTCCCGACCACCATCAGAATCCCGACCCCAGGAATACCACCTCCCAAATTGGGAGAGGGATTGGATGATGAGGAAGAAGCAGCCCTAGCATGCTTGCTAGAGTTATTCATCCTAGGAGAGGTGGACCCTAGGTAAGGAAGTACGGAGTTTGCCGCCGCGTACCTAATTACTTGGCTAGAGGCCAGTAGACACCTCAAAAGCTCAAATCCCAAGGTGGCCCGTTCTGTGGAAGGAAATGCGGAGTGTAGCTTCGTTGGCCAAGAAGAGTACCGCAGCAAGCCAATGTATGGGTGGGACATGACTCCCGAATTAGTGATCAGGCAAGTCAACATAGGCACCAGCTAGTCAATGTTAATGCTCACATGGAATCAGAGCTAAGAGAGCAGATTACCAATTGCCTTCATAAGTATAGAGAGGTATTTGCTTGAACCTACTGCGACCTAAGGGGAGTTCCGCCGGAGTTGTGCCAGCACAAAATTAAGCTGAAACCTGACATCCAACCCAGCCGTCAACAATGGTACCGCATCAACCCAAACTACACCCAAAAAGCTAAACAAGAGATTGACAAGTGGCTCAAAGCGATCGAGAACCCAGAATGGATGTCACCAATCGTCACTGTACCTAAGAAGGACGGCCGGCTGAGAATCTGCATAGACTCCGGCGATTGAATGTCACCATGGAGAAGGACCCGTTTTCCATCCATTTCATGGAGGCCATTCTAGAAAATGTAGTGGGTCATGAGATGTACTCATTCATGGACGGCTTTAGTGAATACAACCAGGTGACGATCACAATGGAAGACCAAGCCAAAACTGCATTCATCACAAATTGGAGAGCATACACATTCAGAGATTGGTCCAGCGTGAATTCCTGGACAACCTCACGGATTTTGTCCGAGCATTCCTAGACAACTTCACAGCTTATGGACCAACGGAGGACCACGTGGCATGCATGGAATGGGTGTTCCGGCGCAGCTAGGAATACAGGATATCTTTTAACCCCTCAAAGTGTGTGTTTGGCATGACTGCGGGAAAGTTGTTAGGGCACACCATCTCCTGGGAAGGCATCATGGTGGACCCAGGATCAGTACGGGCATTGGCCAAGATGTCACCCCCACAAAATGTCACGAAACTCCGGCGGTTCCTAGGGAAAGCAGGGTTTTACTGCAAGTTTATCCGATAGTATGCCGATAGGACCAAGCCTATGACCGAATTACTCACCAAAGAGACACCGTATGAATGGACCACCCACCGAAAGGGTGCCTTCGAGGACATAAAGCACTAGCTGATGGAAGCACCTATCCTCATTCCACCAGATTGGAATTGACAGCTCCACTTACAAATGGATGGCTCCAGCGTAGCGGCAGGTATATACATACATACATGTATACACATATATACATACATATTACATGTGTGAATGTGTTACATACACACAGTACATATAGATTATACATGCGTTTAACATGATGCTTTTTATAAAGAACCCTCGAGCTAGGCCTAGTGGCCCAACGATGATCATTCCCAATCAATCATTTATCTTAGTAAGTAAGCTAATATGTAAGTCACCTTTGCTGTAGTCCCTTGACCCTAAACACTAAGCCCTACACCTCGATAAATGTTTAAACCCTACACTTAGTGTGTGTGTGTATATATTAGGGTTTAAGCCCAATGCCAGTATTTTATTATTAAATTTTAATATTTGTATAAAATTTTATTATTCATATAAAAATACACAAGAAAACATGCATAAAGAATTGTTCACAGTCAAGTAACTATTAATATTACAAATCATTCTAGTGATTTATGAATTATTTTAAAAAATGCAAATTATAATTTGCCCATACATTAAAATTGCATACATATATTTGAATTTTACCCTATTGTATTTTAAAATGACAAAGTGATAATAAAACATATTTTAATGCAATCATAGCATATAACATATATAATGTATAGTGTATAATCTTTAAGACATAGAAATTAAATCCATGCACATTTATACAAATATTTAATTTACATTTACTCTATGTCAAGCCACGATCCAAGAGCAGGATAAGAACAAGGAACAAAACAAAAATGATCGTAAAATGACTAGTGTTGATAATAACTTCTTATACAAAAATTAGGTCGGAGCTTTTATATTAAGAACTAATATAGGCATAAGTTAAAAATGATATTCCAAGAGCTAATGGTCATCAGGGACTCCGCAGGCCAGATGTGGTGCTTCTTAGGAAGTTTCGGTGGTCGCTAGGATGCTATGGATAATGTCCAACCCCACGGGTCTGAGCCAACAAGCCGGCCTTACCTTGGGAGTACTAGAAGGTGTTGAATGGCCTCTACTTAGACGCCACGAGGGTCCATGTACAGGGATGGGGGGAGTTCTCCTGGGATACCATTGTGTCGATTAGCAGAGTGCATTATTGGGCCTAGGAGCAGAGCAAGAGGAGCATCATCGATAAGATGGTGAACAAAAGGAGCATATGGTTATATATATATATAGTGCATGATTGAGTACAAACTACCTCCAATAGGGGAGTAAGACACAAGACGCAGACTTCCTAACCCAAATAGACCCCATCCAACTACCAGCCTTTCTACTTATATAGTGGGTCACCTAGCGCTAGACCCTAGGTACAAGTGGCACTTTCTACCGCCCTATGATAGAGTCCTGTCTGTCTCATTTATGCACCTCCCTCACGCGTGTTGTCCTGCATACCCTGGGTAGTTGATCTGGACGATCGGATCTATGCCTGATTATGCTGTCACCTGACATCTGTTGCCATCAATCTGTACCTGCAGTACTTTCCTTACTCGGCGCTTTGTCTCGTCGCTCGTCCATGCCGGCTGGTAGTTTGACAGTGTCAGACCACCATCAACCAGATGCTTGGACTTATTTGTTGGCATGTCCTTGGGCCATGTACTCCCTCCCCCTATGCTATGCCCAAGTGGTTTCGGTAGATAGCGGCTTCATTTTCCACGGCGGCTAGCTTCTACTTCAGGGATGCGATCGTTGCCTCCTGTAGCTTGGTAGTTTTTTGTAGCTCCCTTTGGAACCCCACCTTCTGCTGTTCTTGCACGTGTTTTACCTAAGCCTCCAGCCCCGGACTCGCTTGCACGAGTGCTATAACTCTTGTTCCCTTGTTGTGAGTAGTTGGGCTTGTTGTCAAGCATGCTCCCTCAACCCTGAGGCAGTGATTTGTGGTGGGTTCTATTTCCTGGTTGAGCCATGCTCATGTCTTGTACTTGACAGTTGTCATGACCCAATACAGGATACAAGATTTCAAATACAGGATTCCGGATACAGGATACAGAATACGGGATACAGGATATGCATGCAGGATATTCCTAAAGGATATGCCTACAGGATATTCCTATAGGATATACTACAGGATATGCCTAGAGGATAAGGGACATGTGGACTCATTTTAAAGCTTGTTAGAGTTTTAACTCGAAGGGCCAACACGTGGCAACATGTGGCCATTTGACATCATCACCCTGTGTGAGCCACTTTTAGATGCATGCAACCACTTTTAGCACTCATGCTTAGATTAGCTCTTGGAGTTGTGAGCATAAAAGCTCCGACCTAATTGTTGTACAATCAATTACTATCAACACCAGTCATTCT
Organism: Selaginella tamariscina; assembly: GCA_003024785.1. NCBI lineage: Eukaryota > Viridiplantae > Streptophyta > Lycopodiopsida > Selaginellales > Selaginellaceae > Selaginella > Selaginella tamariscina. The sequence continues at coordinate 72,244 of PUQB01000702.1, forward strand.
ACGATCATTCTTGTTCTTGTCTTGTTCGTGTCTTGCTCCTTGCCTCCTACTCTTGTCTTGTTCCTGGTTCCTGTCCTACTCCCTGTCTTGCTCCTGAGTCAAGCCTTTTTGTTTTTGGAACCCTGCTCTCTTCCTGGTTCCTGGATCGTGGCTTGACAGTTTGATAGTAAATGCTTTCATAGCTCTCCGATTCCTAGTTACTTTTTTTTTCTTTGGTTTTTCTCCTTCGTTTTCCTCTTTTTGTTTTTCCTTTCATAGATCATGACCGATTTTGAGCACTTTTAACGTGAGCACCAAATGTTACTTTATAAGCTGGCCACTTTGCGCCAAGTGGTCATAGATCTGCACGGTTCCACCAGTAGAGGTGGCCGATGGTCGTCTAATTGCTTCTGGCATAGTTACCCATGCTACCAAACCTCTCTTGTAATCATGGAGCATTCAACTGTTCAATTTCCTTCAACTTGATCAAGACTCGGTCGACTCCATCATTTTGGGCATGCCATGGTTCGTTGTTGCAAATCCACAGATCGACTGGAGGTCTAGGACGCTCACGTTTTCCTCTCCGGCAGTCAGGATCAATTCTATACCTTCCTGCGTGCAGGATACATCCTTAGTATCTGAGGCAGTACAAGCTACAAGATTGACCATGCCTGTTCCTATATCAGTGTTGAAGACTCCTCCTCGATAGGGTTCACCTCATGTCAGTTCCTCAGCACATCCGCAGGCTCTCTCCACTCCTGTAAGTTTGCAAATTCCTATACAGGGTTTTTCCAATCTTATATCAGTGTCGAAGGTTCCTCCTTAACAGGATCCACCTCTTGTTGGTTTGTTAGCACACTCGCATGCTTTCCTCATTCCTATGCAACCACGGACTTCTGTACAGGATTATTTTAATCCTGTACACTCGTCAACATCCACACAGATTTTTCCCAATCCTACCTCTTTTTGTTACTCTGCTTCTGTTCCACCCCCAAGATCCTTCCTCTTTTTCAGTCACAGCTCTCTCCTTCTCCTCTCTGAGTTCTTACCACTACCATGCATGAACTTCCCACTGATCCTACTCCTTTCCATCTTTTTGCTTTTCAAGTAACTCCTATGTCCTCTTTTACCTTTCCTATATTTGACTCTCCTGTTTTTCAATCTCCTTCTCCTGCTCCTTCTCCTCCTTCTTCCTTACCATCCAAGTATCACTCCTTTTAGGACGTTTTTAACAAGCACAAGGCTGCAGTTCTTCTTATTCACAGGTCCTACGACTGTCCTATTGATCTTGCGAAAGGAAAGACTCCACCGTTCGACTGATCTATGCATGTCACCCACAGAGTTGGAGGTTCTTCGTCAGTACATCGAGGACAACTTGGCATCCGGCTTCATTCGTCACTCAAAGTCCCCTGCAGGAGCACCTATCTTCTTTGTCAAGAAGAAGGATGGGAGTTTACGTTTGGTTGTGGACTACAGGGGTTTGAATCAAGTCACCATTCGGAATCGGTACCCTTGCCATTGATCCCGAACTTCTCGATCGGCTGCGAGGAGCAAAGGTGTTCACGAAGATCGACTTACGAGGGGCCTACAACTTGTACGGATTCGTCCAGGCGATGAGTGGAAGACTGCCTTTCGTACAAGGTATGGACACTTCGAGTACACGGTGATGCCTTTCGGCCTTACCAATGCCCCAGCCGTGTTCCAACACATGGTGAACGACATCTTTCGTGACTTCTTGGACCAGTTTGTGGTGATCTACCTCGACGACATTTTGATTTTCTCCAAGGACCAGGCGGCACATGACAAGCATGTACGATTGTTCTACAGCGGCTTTGCGAGCATGGCCTGTATGCGAAGTTGGAGAAGTGTTTTTTCGATAGGGATTCTTGGAGTTCTTGGGCTACATCGTCTTCCTGCTGGCGTTTCCATGGACATGCACAAGGTGAAGACCATCGTGGAGTGGGAGAGGCCCAAGTCTGTACGAGATACAATGTTTCCTTGCTTTGCAAACTTCTACAGGCGTTCATATAGGACTTTTCCAAGCGTGTACTTCCACTCACGGAACTCACCAAGCCCACAGGGGTTTTCTCTTGGTCCGACAAGGTGGAACATGCATTCACAGCACTCAAGAACGCCTTCATGACAACTCCGATCTTAGTACATCTTGATCCTTCTCGTCCCTTCTTCGTTGAAGTAGATGCTTTGAATTTTGCAGTAGGTTCTATCCTATCACAAGTTGGAGAAGACAAGTTACTCCATTCTGTAGCCTTTCACCCTTGTAAGTTCCTTTCGGCAGAGATCAATTATGAGATTCATGACAAGGAACTCAAGGCCATTGTGGATTTGTTCGAGTGGCTGCACTTCCTAGAAGGTGTTGCGCATCCTGTACAAGTCCTTACAGATCACAAGAACCTGGAGTTTTTTTAAACGGCTCGAGTTTCTCAGTCGACACAGGCTAGGTGGGCGGAATTCCTAACACGTTTTGATTTTTATCATCATTTACAGACCTGGTTTTCGAATGACAAAGCAGATGCATTGTCTAGGCGCTCTTACCTTGCACCAACCTTGGGCGATCTTGCATATGACAGTCAAAAGCAAGTGTTGTTGGGTCCTAATTGATTTTGGCTTGCAACACTACAGATTCATCAGGCTCCAACAAATTCAACACTTCTATAGGACATCCGTTTGCATTGGCTATAGACGACTTGGTAAGGAATATGTTCTCACACATTAGTCCTGACATCACAAGCTCCTCTTCCTCTAGTTCCCGTACAGACTACAAGTTGTTTGTCATACAGGACGGACTCCTGTCGGGAAGGTCTTCTGTACGTTCCTGTTGGTGTTTGCAGGACTCGTGTGGTACAGGATCGTCATGATACCCCAGCTACAAAATATTTTGGTGTCGCCAAGACAGTTGAGTTGGTGACTCGCAACTATGGTGGCCTGGGTTGCAGATTTTGTGGACAAGTGTACGGAGTTGTGACACCTGCAATAGGTCGAAGATGCCTCATCACATGCCCTCTGGTCTTCTTCATCCTCTTCCTGTTCCTTCTACTCCTTGAAGATCCATTTATATGGATTTCCTCATAGATCTTCTTCCTTCTCATGAATTTGATGCAGTTCTTGTGGTGGTTGACCGTTTCCAAACAGGCTCACTTCTTACCATGTAACAAGACTGCTATAGGCTAGACAACTACTGAGTTAGTGATCCATGAAGTGTTTCGATACCATGGCCTTCCTGAGAGCATTGTTTTTGATCGAGGTCCACAATTCATGTCCAAGTTTTAGCGAGAGTTTCTTTGGAGTCTACAGGTTAAAGTGGATCTTTCTTCAGGATATCGTCCGCAAACTGATGGGCAGTCAGAATGCACAATTCAACCTTGGAACCGTATCTTCGTTGCTTCATCAGTTACCAACAGGACAACTGGTTAGACCTTCTTCCAATGATGGAGTTTGCCTACAACAACTCCGTTCACGCATCTACAGGCCAAACACCTTTCATTGCTCTTACAGGTTACCATCCACATTTTGACTTTGCTCCTCCTGCTTTTCCTTCTTCCGCTCCTGCAGTATAGGATCGTCTCCAACATCTTTGTCAGGTACAAGAGGATCTCCGGGTTCATCTTCAGCAGGCACAGAAATGGTACAAGCGTCATGCTAATGCTCATCGTCAGCCGACACTTGCATACAAGATTGGTGATCTCGTGTGGCTTCTTCGTCAACATATTTGCACCAATAGGCCTTCTTCTAAGTTGGATTTTCAACGATTGGGCCTTTATAGGATTGCGGTGGAGGTCAATCCTGTAGCTTTCAGACTCGAGTTACCATCTACAGTGAAACTTCATCCTGTGTTTCACACCTCTTTGTTGGAGCCATATCATCCTTCTTCTCTTCTTGGTCGTGCTTCTTCTCCTCCCCTCCTGTGGTAATAGATGATGAACGTAAGTACGAAGTTGCAACCATCCTTGATTCTCGTCTTCATCGTCGCCAACTTCAATACTTGGTGGATTGGAAAAGTTATTTGCCTATTGATCGCACTTGGGAACCTACATCCAACTTACTCCATGCTTCTTTCAAAGTTGCTGCTTTCCATCGGCATTATCCTTAAACCAGGTCCCAAAACTCATGGAAATCGTCTTTAGGGAGGAGGTGCTGTCACGACCCAATACCGGATATAGGATTTCGGATACAGGATACAGGATATGCCTGCAGGATATTCCTAGAGGATATGCCTATAGGATATTCCTACAAGATATACTACAGGATATGCCTAGAGGATAAGGGACATGTGGACTCGTTTTAGCCTCTGCATGCATATAGTCACTTTTAGATGCATGTAACCACTTTTAGCACTCATGCCTAGATTAGCTCTTGGAGTTGTAAGCTGTTAGAGGCCAAAAATATAGCATGTAGGAACTGCATACATAGGACTTTCCTACGGTGGAAGAATAACTTATAGGAAAGTAGTAGTAGGAAATATCTGTGTACAAAAAAATCCTACAGTAGTAGGAAAAATCCTACGGGGTAGGAAGGATCCTGGTTGCAGGAAGCAGACAGTTATGACGGTTGGAGGAGGACAGGATTCGGTTAGGGCAAGCTAGGGCAAGAGGGGAGAGAGACTATGAAGGCTATGAAGGCTATGGAGAGCAATGCATGAGAGAGAGTATCTTTGGGAGAGAAGTAAGTCTCCACACTTGCTATCTCTTTGTATTCATATAGTAATGCAAGTGCATATTTATGGTGTATTGTGAATGCTTATACATGGCAATGGCCAAAGCAAAATCCTATCCTTGACCTTAGAGACGAGATAAGTACATATATAGAGCTCTCTATTGGACGAAATCCCTACACTTTAACTTGCAAAGCTTTTCCTGCGCTGTGAACAGTGTTTTCTGCACACAGGAAAGTTTTGTATGTTAACACATGGCGACCATGGAGGGATTTGCCATTGTTGTGGAGGAATTTGTTGAATTCCTAAGTGAGAAGTGATAGCTCTGAGAGAAGTAGAGCTTAAGTGAAAAAGAAGTGTGTATATATATGATGATGGATGGAGCCTTGGAGGCACATAATCCTAACTCGTCTCTAGCAAGAGAGAGAGATAATAGGCAGGCCGAGAGAGAGGCTGCCCGAGCTGAGCAAATAGAGCTTGCTAATAGGCAAGAAGCTCTTATAAAACTCATTGATCAGATAGGAGAAAGTGCTGCTAAAGGTGTGGAGGATATACAATACGGTGACTATCAAACTGCAGGAGAAGAGGAGTTGGAAGGAACTCCTCGGAGAACAGGATTTCCTATTAGACCAGGAGGAGTATCTCCTGGAAATTCCCCTCTTGGTGAGGAGGAAGGTGGTAGAGAAAACCCACCGAGTATGTCTAATATGACACTTTTCCCCGGAATGTTGGGAGGCACATTGATGTTCCCAATATTTTCCGCAGGAAAGAAGGAAAATCCTAAAAGACATTTATTGCAGTTTGAGGAAGTTGTGAAGTTGTATAAAGTAAGCAATGCAGATAAGTTGCTTATATTTCCACACACATTAAAAGGAAATGCATCTGATTGGTATTATGAGTTGGAGAAAGATGTGAAAGAGGATTATGAGAAAGTTACAGAAGCTTTTAAAGAATACTTTAAAAAGGAAGAGTTGCCTGAAGAGCACTTAGAGAAGCTCAGAAATATCCTACAAGGAAAAACTGAAACTCTAAGGAATATACACACCGTTTTAAAAAGCATGAAAAGAAATGCTCACTATATGTTAAGGAAGAAGCTTTGCTTCAATGGTATAAGCAAGGATTGCAGAAGCCATATAGGCATTATGCAATGACAATTGAGGAAGTAGACAGGAAAGATCTTGTAAAGCATCTTAAAGATTATGAGAAGAAGAGAGACAAATAGAAAACATAGCAGAAGGAAAGATAAAATCCTCAAGGAGAAAGGAGGATAGTTCAGATGATGAGGATGAACCTATCAAAGTTCGGGATTATAAGGCTGATGAGAGAATGTTATTACAGCTAGTTAAGTCCTTAAAAGGTAATCCTGTGTATAAGGAATTAGATGCCAAAGTATGGTGTGCCAAGTGTAAAAATCCTGGACATACTAAGGATGAGTGTAGACTACAGTTGCCAAAATGTCAAATATGTGATAAAGAAGGACATTCGGCAAAAGACTGTAAGTATTTTATTAATCAAAATGTGGCACGTGTGGAAAAAGAAAGGAGAAAGAAGGAAGAAAGGAAGGCTGGTATAATAGGCCGTTTCCTGTGAGACAACCACCTGTTACCACATTCCCATCTCGGAATAGGAAGCTCTATTATGAGGAACAGCCTGGGAGTTGGGAAGAAGGAAGAAATAGGAATCCTTTTGATAACATAAGGAATGTTCCTTATACAGGAGGAGATGATAGGCTGTATGAGGGGAATCAAACTAGATATGCTCCACCATATAAGCCTAATATGGGAAGGAAGGAGACGTCCTATAGAGGACCAGAAAGATATCCAAGAAAAGAAAGTTATGAATCAAAATAACTATAGACAAAGACAAGTACAAGGAAGGAATTTATTAATCTTACTTGTTATACATGTGGAGAGAAAGGACATATTTCTCCAAATTGTCCTAAGAATCAGCCTTCTACTCAAACAATGCTCCCAAGAGAGAACTTGGAGCTAGGTTCATTGATGTGGATGAGAATGAGCTGGAAAACCATCCTGCCGTGAGAGCATAATCTGTACAAAAAGAAATATATATTAGAAACAGGAATACCTTCCAGCAAAAGAAGGAAATTCTGTGAATCCATTGCGGGATAGTATGCAAACAATGAGAGAGATGGACACTCATCTCCAAGAACGAGATCTCCCTGAGTATATCTCGGATGATGATACACAACCGACAGATATACCTAAAGATCTAAAAATAACTGATTCTATTTTAGGGAAGAATATTCAAGAGAAAAAGAATATTCCTGTAAAACAGAGTAACCCTAGAAAACAGAGCATTCCTATGAAACAGATTTAGGATGACGTGGCAGAATCAATGGCTCAAAGTGCATTGAGCCAAGAAATTACAATCACGTTGGGACAATTAATATATATTGCCCCATATATTAAAAATCAAATCTTGGAAATGTTGAACATTGTTCCAAAATCCTTACCTACATATACAGGACATGAAATTCATAGAGTAGAAAAACATTATGAAAAAAAAGGTGATTATGATGGGTATGTGCCCATCATTACTGTATATTTGGTAAAACAAGATAAAAGAAGTCCTTATAGATGGAGGTTCAGGAGTTAATTTTATTGAGGAACATGCTTGTAAGAAAATGGGTTTAGGACCCATTGAGCCTGCCCCTTTCAATTTAAAAATGGCAGACCAGAGAAGTGTCAAGCCTACAGGTATAGTGAGAGGAGTGACTATATCTATAAAGGGTCTTAAATATAAAGTGTCCCTTATTGTCCTCCAAATGGAAGGAAAAGTATTGATATACTATGTTATTAGGTAAGCCTTGGCTGAAAACTGCTAAAGTTATACAGGATTGGGGAACAGGAAAGATGATGCTGGGAGAAGGAGAAGGAAACCGGTGATATACAATCATTCAGGAAGAAGTAGAAATCCTGAAAGTATATCCTGACTTAAAAGTCCTGACGGATATAGACTTAAACGTAGTGCTGAAAGGAAAGAAAACTGTTCAGAAGATAGGCCCGGATTGCAGGAAAAGTTCTATAAGGCAATCCCATATGAGATTGATTTACAGGAACAGCCTGCAGAGTATACATATGTGTATACTACAGATCCTTTGCAGCAAGTGAATATAGGTACAGAAAATGAACCTAAAAACCTATTCATTGCTCAGGAATTAGATAAAGAATTCCGGGAAAAAGGATTGAATTTGCTTCAAAAATATCAGGATGTTTTTGCCTGGTCCTATAAAGATCTTAAAGGCATACCTCCTGAATTGTGTACACACACTATACAATTATTACCAGGAAGTGAGCCTGTGAAACAGAGAGCATATAGGATGAATCCTAATTATGCACAGCTTGTGAAGGAGGAGATAGATAAGCTGTTAAGTGTAGGTTTTATTTATCCTATACAGGGTGCACAATGGTTATCACCACTTGTGATTGTTCCTAAAAAGAATGGAAAGTTGAGAGTATGTGTAAACTATAAGAAGTTAAATGATGCCACAAAGAAGGATGTTTTCCTATCCCATTTACAGAAGAAATGTTGGATAGTGTGGCCGGACATGAGATGTATTCCTTTATGGATGGATTCTCAGGATATAATCAGATTCTAGTAGCTCCGGAGGACCAACATAAAACAGCTTTTATAAGTCCATGGGGTGCATATGCATATAAAGTTATGCCATTTGGCTTATGTAATGCACCTTTTACTTTCCAAAGGATCATAACTGATACCTTTAGGGAATATTTATTGGATTTTATGAAAGTTTTTATGGATGATTTTAGTGTATATAGTGATAAAGAGAATCATCTTTATTGTTTAGAAAGGTGTTTTCAGAAATGTAAGCAAAATCAGTTGCTTTAAATCCTGAGAAATGTAATTTTTTTGTAAAATCAGGAGTTCTCTTAGGACATGTAGTATGTAAGGAAGGAATCCTGGTGGATCAGGATAAGGTTAAAGTTATACTTACCTTACAATCACCGCAGGATCTAAAAGAATTAAGGCGGTTTTTAGGAAAGATTGGCTATCATAGGAGGTTTATTAAGGATTATGCCCAAATAGCCAGACCTTTAACTGACCTTTTAAAGGCAGGAAAATCCTATGATTGGACTCTGCATGTCAGGAAGCTTTTGATACATTAAGGAAATCTTTAGTAACAGCACCTATATTAGTGAATCCTAAATGGGACAGGGAATTTCATGTGCAGGTTGATGCCTCAGACATGCAATAGGAGCTATCCTTACGCAGACGCAGGAAGATGGAAAGGACCGTCCTATCTACTATGCAAGTCGCAGGTTAACACCGGCAGAGGTAAACTATACTACCACAGAAAAAGAAGCTTTAGGAATGGTATATGCAATTCATAAATTCAGACACTATTTATTAGCTAATAAAGTCAAAATCTTTGTAGATCATAAGGCTTTGTTACATCTTTTAAACAAGCCAGTCCTAACAGGACGTTTAGCTAGATGGTTTCTCCTGTTACAGGAGTATGATTTTCAAATCATACATAAACCTGGTAGACAGCATGAACAGGCTGACCATTTAAGCCGCATTAAAACAGGAGAAGTTCCAATCCAGTACATGGATGACTTTCCTGATGCACACTTGTTTCATGTGCACATTCCTCCTACATGGATGGAGGACATAAAAGTTTATTTGTCGACTGGACTAGTTCCACCATCCTATGAGACTAATGATCAGAGAAAAAGTTATTTGTCGTGAGGACACGACGTTATTCTTTGGTGGGAGGAAAGTTATATAAGACGGGTCAGGATGGAGTGTTAAGACGTTGGGTGGAACCTTTTGAGGTTATGGATATCCTGAAAGAGGCCCATGCGGGTCTAGCAGGAGGGCATTTTGCAGAGGAAAAATTACAGGCTGGTGGCCTACATTATGGAAGGATGTAGGAGATTTCTGTAGGAAATGTGATAAGTGTCAAAGAGCACATATACCACCTAAGAAACAGGTATATCCTTTAAATCCTATCCTACCACTAGAACCTTTTCAAAGGTGGGGAATGGATTTTATAGGACCTATAAATCCTGTGAGTACAAAAAGGAATCAATATATTCTGGTACTTACGGATTATATGACTAAGTGGGTAGAAGCAGAACCTATGAGGAAAGCTGATGCTTATAATACAGCCCGTGCTATATATAATATGATTATAGTACGGTATGGAATTCCTAAGGAAATCATAAGTGATAGAGGAAAACACTTTATTAATGAAACAATTCAAACACTTATGGAAGAATTTGTTATAAAACATAAGAAATCTACACCTTATTATCCTCAAGGGAATGGTCAAGCTGAATCTACAAATAAAGTCCTTAAGAATGTTTTAAGGAAAGTGATTCAGGAAAATGGAAAAGACTGGGATGAAAGACTTCCTGAAGTCTTGTGGGCTTACAGGACAGCCTATAAGGTTGTAACAGGAATGACGCCTTTTAAGTTAGCATATGGACTTGAGGCAATAACTCCTGTTGAATATATTGTGCCATCTTTAAGGATTGCTGTAAAGCATAATTTAGGTGAGCAAGAATCCTTACAACGTAGGTTACAGGAATTAGAAAAACTGGATGAGATAAGATTACATGCTTTATGGACTGTACAGGCAATTCAGAAAAGAAGGAGAGCCTGGTATAATAGGAAAAGAAAGAAGCATGATATAAGAGAAGGAGATTTGGTCTTGTGGTATAGAGGAAGTGTTGATAAACCACAGGATAAATTAAAAATGAAATGGTTAGGTCCATTAAAGTCAAGGAGATAAGTGAGGAAGGTGTGGTAAATGTTGAAACCCTAACAGGAGACGGAATGCAGGAAAGGGTAAACATAAATAATTGAGAGGTATGAAGTATCATTTATAGACGTTGAGATATATTCTATACGAATATTCCAATACACTTGGAAATCAGCGCCAAACCTAGATCTAGGGTTTGTAGCTTCTTTCTTCGCGGATATGGCAGGAGGAAAGAATACTCTTGTGGTGAAAAATTGCCGATCTCTGCATAAGGCGGCTGAGATCTGGCATGTGGCCATTTTACAGTCATGTTGACGGATGGGAGATCAATCCAGAGCTGGAGAACGCTCTTCAGGGATTGGGTCTTGAGAAGTATGCTCACCTTCTAGCGCAGGTAAATCCTGATGCGCTACAGTGCTATCATTTCATCATGATGGCAGAAAAGATGGTTGGGATAATTTCGTTGCATATGCCGAAGGGAGAAGGATGTTGATTAATGAGAAGGCAATCGCGGAGGTATTTCGGCTGCCATTAGGAGAAGGAGAGTTGGAGGTAGATAAGAAGAATTAGATATCTATCTGAAAGAGGGGAGGCAATACAATAGCAAGCTTGGCTTGTGTGGCGGATTGGAGGAAGAAGTGGAGCTTGTGGTAATTTTCTGGTGAACTCTTTTGAGTTCAGACTTTCTTCCACTACAGCCTCAAAGACAGTTATGTCGCTGTATGACGCACTTAAGACGGGGAAGTGTGCAGGAGTTGCACGTTATCTCCTCAGGAAACTGGGTGAGTATGTTTTTACTGCTCAGGAGAAGGAGATACAGCAGAAGGAGTCTCCGATGATGCATTGGCGTGGATACAGTCACTTGTGAATCATGTGATGGAGTGTGGAGAGGAAGTGAGGAGCAGGAGTATGCTAGTAAGTTGCAGAAGGTGCTCACACCTCAGAACAGGCTGTAGGAAAGAAGGTACAGGAAGTGCTAGTGGGAAGCGTCAGGAGAGTACCAGTAAGGTGATGAAGACACCACCGGGGAAGAAGCAAAAGATATCACGGTGATGCCGATGCGGAAGTCCGTGCGGAAGGGAAAGACGAAGCCCGGCGAGAGCATCCATTTGGATGATGAGGATTCGACAGGAACAGGAGAAGAGGAGGAGGAAGAGCACTCGGAACAGGTTTTGAGGGTGAAGCCGCTGAAAACCAGAGAGCCACAGAAGGTGGGACATCCGGAGAAGAAGACGTTGGAGGAAGTGGTACAAATGGAGCTAGAGAAGCCACATGAACAAGTACCACGACTCAGACGAAGGTAGCAGAGGATAAGCCGAAAGAACAGTCGCAGGATAGAACGTCTGGTGAACACAATAAGGAAGAGAAGTCGCCTGAGTTGCGGGAGATGACGAAGGAGGAGCTACCAACAATGGAGACAGGGAAATCGGTGGAGTTGTCACCGGAGCCGTTAGGGAATAAGGGAAAGGAGATTCCCGGGATATTCCAGGAACAGTTGAGGAGGCAACTGCAGTTTTGTTGCAGTTACCAACAGGGCAAGATCAATCACCAAGTGAAGGTATGGGACGTGTTCCAATGACACGGCAGCCATGGTTCAACCGTGGAGCGGCAGGGCATTCTCCAAGAGGAAGAGGTACGTTTGCACGAGGAGGGTATCCTATGCATCACGTAGGTGGGGGAATGACTCATTGCTACGAAGCGGCGGCTGAAGAAATGGCAACGGAGTTTATGGAACCAGGGACGTTCATGGATGGTAAGCGGCGGAAATCCTTCAGACAGGAGGAAGTGCCTATGGAGGTTGAGGTACAGCTGGCGCAGGTTTTGTCTCGTATGCAGCAGGAGATACTGGACAAATCGGCAAAGGTGAGTTCAGCATCGCAGGATGTACCACAGTTGGCTTCAGCATTGTACAACCAGTTTGTGAATATGGGCTACAGTGAAGGACAGAGCAGAATTCGAGGTTGATTGCAGAAGCGGTGGAGGCAGTGATAATGCCGAAGATCAACACCATGCAGGCTAGTTAGCAGGATAGGAGCACGACCGGTGAAGGCAAGGACTCCTAGTCCTACAGTTCTTGAGAGCAAGCCTGTGAGTGTTTCAGAACCTATGCCGATGGCGCAGAAGAATCAAGACACAGGAAGAACTCCGACAGGGAGGAGCACTATTGACAGTGCTGGGGAGGAACTTCAACGACTGCAGTGGAGAACCAGGGTCTCCGACTGCAGGTGGCATCCATGGCACAGGAAATGGAGAAGGTAAAGGCAGAGTTTGTGAGGTACAAGGAGGAATACGAGACAGAGTATCCTGAGGAGCCGCAGGAGAATGAGGGTGCAGGACAGGTGCAGTGAGGACACTGCAAATCTTCAAGGTGGGGAATAGTGTTAGAGGCCAAAAATATAGCATGTAGGAACTGCATACATAGGACTTTCCTACGGTGGAGGAATAACTTGTAGGAAAGTAGTAGTAGGAAATATCCTGTGTACAGGAAAAATCCTACAGCAGTAGGAAAAATCCTACAGGGTAGGAAGGATCCTACGGTTGCAGGAAGCAGACAGTTATGACGGTTGGAGGAGGACAGGATTCGGTTAGGGCAAGCTAGGGCAAGAGGGGAGAGAGACTATGAAGGCTATGAAGGCTATGGAGAGCAATGCATGAGAGAGAGAGTATCTTTGGGAGAGAAGTAAGTCTCCACACTTGCTATCTCTTTGTATTCATATAGTAATGCAAGTGCATATTTATGGTGTATTGTGAATGCTTATACATGGCAATGGCCAAAGCAAAATCCTATCCTTGACCTTAGAGACGAGATAAGTATATATAGAGCTCTCTATTGGACGAAATCCCTACACTTTAACTTGCAAAGCTTTTCCTGTGCTGTGAACAGTGTTTTCTGCACACAGGAAAGTTTTGTATGTTAAACATAAGCATAAAAACTCCGACCTAAATTGTTGTACAATCAGTTACTATCAACACCAGTCATTTTACGATCATTCTTGTTCTTGTCTTGTTCGTGTCTTGCTCCTTGCCTCCTGCTCTTGTCTTGCTCCTGGTTCCTGTCCTACTCCTGTCTTGTTCCTGAGTCAAGCCTTTTTGTTCTTGGAACCCTGCTCTCTTTCTGGTTCCTGGATCATGGCTTGACAACAGTAATGCACCGCTTGCCTTTGGCTCCCCATGTAGGGGTCCCTGCTGGCTGGCCATAGGTGTGGTACTGGCCCTTGTGAGTTGAGCCCTTGTTCGCAACTCCTCTCTGACTGTCGTCAGTTCTGCTTGGGTTTCTGTGAGCCCCCACTCCCCCACTCTATTCAAGATCTAAGTTCGTGTATCTGTTGTTCCTTCTTTGCTATGGCTTGGCTATGGGTGTGCTAGTCGTCATCAAGTAGCCCTAGGAGGGTTTCGCACTCATTGTATAAACCTCTAGAATTTTGCTTTCCTCTCGCTCCAAAGTTCCCAGGCGTTCTTCTTCCTTTTAATATTATCATACACAATTGGCCCCCTTGACACAGCAGTTCCTTAGCTTTTTGAGTATCCTCCTATGCTTCCTGTCGTCGTTTCTTGAGCTCCGCCACTATGGCATCGTGTTCTTTTGCCATAGCTGGGAGATTGAGGTTGTAATATACCGCCATTGCTTCCTTTAGCTAGTCGAAGGCCTCTGCGAGCCTGGTGTCGGCCGTGAGGCCCATCATCCGTCGGCCTGGAATTGTTGGTAGTTAACCTTTGACTCATCCTCAGACTTGCCTCCCTTTTCTCCCTGGCCGGGTCCGGTTGATTGCTCGGCTGTTTCTGACAGGGATTCCGGTGGTAGCGGGGTCCTACAGCTAGGGGAATTGCGTGTATGGGTTCCAAACATCCCATGCTCTGGTGGTTCCTGGTCAGGGGGGGGCTACCCTTTGCCTATTCCTCTATCGACCCCGGGGGTCCTGGCTGCTCCCTACGGTTTACTAACCTTTCCTCCTCTGTTCTTCGTCCCTCATTTGGAGTGGTGGTGGTGCTCTAACTGTCGTCCAGCCAAAAGAGCATGTGGTCATAATAGCAATGTGGCCAGCTGTGGAAAGCCTCCTGGTCCAAACTCTGTGAAATTCCACTAGTTAGAGCCAAAACCAAGTACTGCTTAAGGCAGTCAGCCAATTTACCGCGACTCCTTCCCATGCCTTGTAGAGACTGTTCGCCAACTACCTGGTGATCTGTCTCCCTGTTCTTCCCGTAAGCATGAAGGCCACTAGCGCTATGAACTCTGCTGCTTCCTCTTTTGCTGGTATGCCTCCTAGCCCATGGGTCCCTGTGGTGGCGGGCTGTTGAATCTCCATGTCCGAACATTCCCCTAAGGCGAGGCCGTCCCCTGGTAATCGGAAGACTATCACTAGTTCGTCGAACATAATGCGAAAGACTGCACTCCCATTCGTGCAGAACTGTATCCCCCTATGCCCGGTTTGACTAGCTACTAGTTTTGCTGACTGGATGAATTGTCTAGCCTTCTCAGCGAATCCCAGGGCCTCCAATTCTCCCCATGGAAGGTCAAAGAATTCGTCCAACTGCAGCTGTCTCCTGACTCGCCGAACGTTGGGTCGCCTAATTAATTCTTTGAACCTAGAGTGCCTGGGCGACACCAATTCCAATGTTCGCTTCTGGCCCTCGATGGACACATGAATCTCTTCAATTACCACCAGCCGATTCTTCTCCATCCACCATGTGGTCATGGCAATGGAAGTGTGGCACTGTATGCCTCCTTCCCGAGTATAGGTGTCATGGCAGTCCTTGTGACATCCTCCGAGGTGACTGGCACGGCTATCCATGTGCCCATATACGCAATGATGGCACCGCCCAACCATCATTGTCTTCGTAGTACATGCCTCACGCATGCGGTCCAACCTTGTGAACCATGTGATCCTGTGAGATGGCCACACGTGTTTAGAGATCCTGCTTTTGACCACGTTGTCTTCCCTGTTGTGTTTCCTTGGGGTCTGATTGCCCTGCCCTAGATTCCTTGGACTATTCTCCGTCTAGGTGGCTAGAGCAGCTACTGTCGACTGCTCGTCATGGTACTTGTCCAGTCTTGATGGTGCTTGGTGGGGCCCATCCTGGTTCTAACTGTAGAGCCTTACCTGTTGATCCCTTCCTGCTACTCCTTTCCAATATTGGCCCCGCGTGTCCCTCACATGGGACTTCGCGTCCTACTTCTACCAGGGAGGGTCTCTATTGGAGCTTCTCCCTCCCCCACTTCGAGGGTTGATCTCCACTTGTTGTTGAGGCTAGGGCTGATATAGGGCTGTCGGTCCATGCTAATACTGGACTTAGGGTGGCCCTACTTGATTGGTGCGATCATCCGACTGGGGTGTGTCCAAATGGGTCCTCTATAATCGTCATGGTGGTCAGTGAACCAGTTTTTGCGCCCCACTGTGTCTAGATAGTTTCGGGCTTCGACCGATTGCCTTGCGATCCTTGCTTCGTTCTCGCTGAGCTGCTTCTGATGACAGGCCTTTTGCTTGGTGCGGCCCAATCCCGAAGGTCGGTCGTCGGGGGTCGCGGTTGTGCCCTCGTTCCATCCTCCGTGCATGCTTGGCTCTTGGTATTCTAGTGCCCTGAATTTTTGTGCGAGGGCCTAGGTTTGGCTTGTGAATACGAACCTTATTCTCCACCTGGTTCAGAATCTTATTTGTTGGTGCTCCTAATCATGTTGCACCTTCGCACCCCTGAGCCAGGGTCGATTGAGGAGTAGGTCGAATCCCCCTCTGGCATGCATGTCTAGGACCACAACATTTATCCAAAATTTGATTGTTTAGACCTTGACTTCTACTACCCTCAAGATGCCCTTAGGTGCCACCTCGGCCTGATTTGCCATACGTACCTAAAAGGGAGTAGGCTCTGGAGTTGGCATATGCAACTCCCTATGGAGCTCTGTTGACATGACATTGACTTCCAACCCTTCATCTATAATCACCTTGCTGATTGTGTGGCTTGCCATGCAAATCGGAATGGTTGGCACGTCATTCACGTAGTCCACTGTGGTTGCAGTGCCTCTTGGTGGGGGCCTTGTTGATGGTTGTGAACGATTCCCCCATCATGTGGCTGGAATCATCGGCACTTCTTGCCACGTCAACATTTGGGCCTCTCCCCTTTTGAAGGCGCGGCATCACCGTCTCCTTGCCTTTCTCAGTGATTCTTGGCCTTGGCTGGGCTCTATGGGTCCCAAGGCGGTCGGTCCTTCGGTTTGCTTTCTTACCCACTGCTTTAACACTAGGGGTTTTGTTGCCTGTTTCTTTTTTTTGCGCCTTCGCATTCCCATGGTTTTGCGCCCTTGTGGTTGCCTTGTATCATCTGCTAGGAGAGCTTGCGGCACTATGTTGTTCCGACATCTTGTCCTGGCAATACGACCGTTACTTGGTTTACTTGCGATGTGGGGTTGGCGTTGGGCTAGCGGGGATCTGCTCATTACCCGCCCTGGTGATGCCAGTTGCTTGCGCATTGGTTTGATTAATGATACACATGAACATCGATAAAGCAGGTGTGGGCTAGCGGGGATCTGCTCATTACCCGCCCTGGTGATGCCAGTTGCTTGCGCATTGGTTTGATTAATGATACACATGAACATCGATAAAGCAGGTGTGGGCCTCCGCAAAGTGCGCACATCATCTCCTTGCGTTCTGGCCGTCTCTCTCTGTCGCCATACCTGGGTCGTCGGTACGATTGGGGCTCGCAGGAACGGGACCTACAATTTTTGGTCTTCAGAATGGGACCTCCTACAGGGTTGATTATCCCCTCCGTCCTGCGGCCGTAACTCCTTCGGCTATCTGCATCCCCTTTGGCCTTTCGTTTTACCGTCAATGCGGCCGCCTATGGTAGCCTATTGCTCATGAGTTCGGCCAATCGATAGCAATCGTCCATGTTGTGGGACCTGCGGATGTTACATACCCGACAGTACCTGTCCCCACATGCGGTGTATCCCATTTGAGCCAGTATTGTATTTCAGTCTAAGTCAGTGGTCACTAGGACGCTGTGGATAATGTCCAACCCGAGGGTCCGAGCCGGCAAGCTGGCCTTACCTCAGGAGTACTGGAAGGTGCTAAATGGCCTCTACTCGGATGCTGCAAGGGTCTGTGTACAGGGATGGGGGGAGTTCTCCTGGGGTACCGTTGTGTCGGTTAGCAGAGTGTGTTATTGGGCCTAGGAGTAGAGCAAGAGGAGCATCACCGGTAAGATGGTGAACAAAAGGAGCATATGGTTATATATATATATATATATATATATATATATATATATATATATATATAGTGCCTGATTGAGTACAAACTACCTCCGATAGGAAGGCGCAGACTTCCTAACCGAAAAAGACCTTGTCCCACTACCAACCTTCTTGCTTATATAGTGGGTCACCTAGCACTAGACCTTAGGTACAAGTGGCACTTTCTTACTGGTCTACCGCCCTGTGATAGAGTCCTGTCTGTCTCATTTATGTGCTTCCCTCACGCGTGCTGTCCTGCGTACCCTGGGTAGTTAATCCGGATGATCAGATCTACGCCTGGTTACGCCACCGCCTAACATTGTCATCAGTCCATACCTGCGGTACCTTCCTTACCCGGTGCTTCATCCTATTGCTCGTCCATGCTTACTAGTAGTTTGACGGTGTTAGACCACCGTCAACCAACTAATCTAGGCATGAGCTAAAAATAATGTCCATTATCTTGTGGATATATCCTGTAAACATATCTTGTAGGCATATCTTGTAGGTATATTCTATAGGCATATCTTGTACTTTATATCGGGTCGTGACAGCACCTCCTCCCTAAGAACAAGTTCCACGAGTCCTAGGACCTAGTTTAGCAAGATAATGTTGATGAAAAGCAACAACCTTAGAAGAAGCATGAAGTAAATTAGATGCAGGTTTCCAAGTGCGATCGGTAGGCAAATAACCTTTCCAATCCATCAAGTATTAAAGTTGGCGGCAATAAAGACGAGAATCAATGATGGTTACAACTTTGTACTCAAGTTCATTGTCAATGACCACATGAGGGGGAAGAGAAGAAGCATGACCAGGAAGAAAAGAAGAATGATACGATTCTAACAAAGAGGTGTGAAACACATGATGAAGTTTCATAGTATATAGTAGCTCTAGTCAAAAAGCTACAGGATTGACCTCAGCCGCAATCTTGTAAGGGCCCAATCAATACGGATATGCTGACGAAGAAGCCACACGAGATCACCAACCTTGTATGCAAGTGCAAGCTGATGATAAGCATCAGTGTGACACTTGTATCATTCTTGTGCCTGCTAAAGATGAACTTGGAGATCATCCTGTAACTGACGAAGATGCTGGAGATGATCTTGTACTGCAAGAGCAGAAGGAGGAGAAACATGAGAGGCAAAGTCAAAACGTGGATGGTAGCCTGTAAAAGTGAAGAAAGGTGTCTGACATGTTGATGCATGAACAGAGTTGTTGTAAGCAAACTCTGCCATAGGAAGAAGGTCCAACTAGTTGTCTTATTGGTAACTGATGAAGCAATGAAGATACTGCTCCAAGGTCTGAATTGTGTGTTATGATTGCCCATCAGTTTGTGGATGATATCTTGAAGAAAGATCCACTTTAATTTGTAGACTTTGGAGAAGCTTTCGCCAAAATCTGAACATGAATTGTGGGCCTCGATCAGAAATAATGCTCTTAGGAAGACCATGATGTTGGAACACTTTACAAATCACCAACTCAACAGTTGTCTGGTCTGTATTCGTCTTGTTACAGGGTAGAAAATGAGCCTGTTTGGTGAAATGGTCAACCACCACAAGAACTGCATCAAATCCATAAGAAAGAGGAAGATCTGTGAGGAAATCCATAGAAATGGATCTCTAAGGAGCAGAGGGAATAGGAAAAGGATGAAGAAGACCAAAGGGCACATGACGAGGCATCTTCAACCTGTTGCAGATGTCACAACTCTATACAAACTTTTCCACAAAACCTGGCAACCTAGGCCACCAATAGTTGCGAGTCATCAACTCAACTATCTTGGCCACACCAAAATGTCATGTAGCCAGTGTATCATAACAATCCTGTACCACACAAGTCCTGTAATCACCAACAAGAATGTACAGGAGACCCTCCCAGTATAAGAGTTTGTCCTATATGAAAAACAGCTTGTAATTTGTATAGGAACTAAAGAAAGAGGAGCTTGCGATGTCAGGACTAATGTGTGAGAATACATTCTTCGCCAAATCGTCTGTAGCCAATTGCAAATGGATGCCCTATAGAAGTGTTGAATTTGTTGGAGCCTGATGAATATGTAGTGTTGCAAACCAAAATCAATTAGGACCTAACAACACTTGCTTTTGACTGTCATATGCAAGATCGCCCAAGGTTGGTGCAAGGTAAGAGCGCCTAGACAATGCATCTGCTTTGTCATTCTGAAAACCAAGCCTGTAAATGATGATAAAATCAAAACGTGATAGGAATTCCGCCCACCTAGCCTGTTGTCAACTAAGAACTTGAGCCATTTAAAAAACTCCAGGTTCTTGTGATCCGTAAGAACTTGTACAAAATGCATAGCACTTTCCAGGAAGTGCTGCCACTCCTCGAACGAATCCACAATGGCCTTGAGTTCTTTGTTATAAATCTCATAATTGATCTCCACTGAAAAGAACTTACGAGAGCTATAGGATGGAGTAACTTGTCTTCTCCAACTTGTGATAGGATAGAACCTATTGTGAAGGCATTCTTGAGTGTTGTGAATGCATGTTCCACCTTGTCAGACCAAGAGAAATCCCTTATGCTCTTGGTGAGTTCCGTGAGTGGAAAGTACACGCTTGGAGAAGTCCTGTATGAATCGCCTATAGAAATCTGTGAAACTAAGAAAACATTGTACATCTTGTACAGACTTAGGCCTCTCCCACTCCACGACAGTTTTCAATTTGTACATGTTCATTGAGACATCTAGGAGAGATGATGTAGCCCAAGAACTCCATAGTATCCCTATCAAAAAAATACTTCTTCAACTTTGCATACAGGCCATGCTCACGAAGCTTCTGTAAAACTAGTCGTACATGCTTGTCATGGGCTGCCTAGTCCTTGGAGAAAATCAAGATGTCATCGAGGTAAATCACCACAAACTGGTTCAAGAAGTCATAAAAGATGTCGTTCACCATGTGTTGGAACACGGCTGGGGCATTTGTAAGTTCGGAAGGCATCACCATGTACTCGAAGTGTCCACACAACAAGCAAACTAGTGGACACAAAGGCACCCAATAGGCACTCAAACACACACTAGGGACCGCGGTCATGCACTTAAGAAAAACTTTCACCCATGCTAGACACACCACAGATGCACGAAAAAGAGAAGGGGGAAGGAGCAAGAGGAGGGAGAGATGCAATTAGCACATGTACCCACTAGAAGCATGTGCACCAGGGTCACTCACTAACCCACTAGATTACCATGCAATCGAACCCCGAAGCCAAAAGCAGACAAAATCAAGAAAAGAGAGGAGATGAAAATCAGGAATAGAGAGGAAGTAGAACGCAAACGAAGATAGGGAAAAGAGGAGAAAAGAAGGGGGATTACATTAATTACATACCAATGCATGGTAATCTGCAACGGTAACCACTTACACAGTGCATAAGTAAATGCCATGTGGAGTATGAATGGATGAAGATGTATTAAATATAAACATGCTCAGCAGGTTTACTTAAATTTAAACCCTTTCAAAAATAAGAACACCTTGGCAACTGTGTGTACACATGCATGAATAAGTAAATGCCACGTGATGTATGAATCAATGAAAATATATTAAATGCTGGTTTAAGTGAACATGTTAAACATATTCATCACATTGGCAACTTGGATACATGTTCATTCATAAGCAAATACCATGTGGCATATGAACCTAATGAAAATGTATTAAATGCATGTTAAAAAAAATATGCTAAGCATATTCATAAGTTTTAAATGGTTTAAACATGCTAACAAACATACAATTAAATTAGAAATTTAAGATAATTTTTTTAACCAAATGGTTAAACCACGAGAGAATACTACGAGTGATGTTTTTATTCATTCTGCTTTAATTATCCAATCAATAATGATTACCAAAACATATAAAGTTTAAGTTTAAGTTTTCTATCTATATGCACGTTGTAACTAAAGTGGGCATGATACGTGAAAATGGGAATATAAAATAAATTACTAATTAATACTTAAGTTTTAATTATTAATTAATCATTAATTAATATGTAATTAAGCCTTAAATATTAATTAATTAATTAATTAATCCTTCAATAACCTTACTTAGTAAGGAATATTCCTAAAATATCTTAGAATATTCATATTATTCTAAAAATAGTTTACAATAATGAAGAAATACTATCAAACATAATTACAAATGAAATCATTTTCTTATCAACATGTTAATTTTTTTATAAATACTTTCTTCCTATCATACAAAGAAATCTTCTTATTTTGTCTAAATCATCACTCTCCGGATTAATCAAATCATTTTGGTCAATATCTTGATGTTGTTGCCACCACTTAACACTCTCACGAATGCAATTGGGAGTTGCCATCCTTGTTAATACATAAGATGTGATAAGAGAAGGTCTGCATAAAGGCTCATCTAAAAATGACGTTCCTTAAGAATAATATTATAAAGCGCCCGGTTGCTATCCTTCATTTTATAAAATTCAATATCACGAGAAAGAAAAACTTCAGGAAATGTATGAACGGTGGATACTGCTCACAAAAATTTTCGAGATTCTTCTTTCTGAGGCACGTATCCAAGTAGTTCACTAGCTCATCCATGATATCGATATCAGAATATGGATCGAAAGTGATTGAATGAATACAAGCAATGTTTGGTTGAGCATAGTCTTCTGAGGAGAGTCGTCTACTACTAACATCTATGCGTTCTTCATTATCCTTAAGCGACTGATCTCCCCATGAGTCCCAATTATTCTTTCATTCTTGAAGAAGTACGGCTTGCTTTCCTTTCTTATATGTGAAATTCGAAAGGTTTATAAATATTCGCTGGTCAAAAATCCAATCTTTACGAATCACCTCTTCTACAACGCTACAATGTTTCTTAAGTAAATTCAACAGCGGTGTTAAGTTATGAATCTGCATGCATGACCAAATCCCCACAAGCGCACCCATCTCCTTAAGCTTTTGAAAGAGACGATTCAACCTGGACGAAAAATAATATCATATCGAAATTTACCATGACAAGGAATGAAATCTCCTTGTTTGATTTCTTTTTCCTATCCTCGGGCCTTTGTGATGAAGCAGAACACCATTGACATCCAACAACACAATATGGCCATGAGTAACATGAGATAGCGTTGCCTCTTGAATACTTTGCAAATCACTTGTTTGCTCCCTTTCACATTTATCCGTTGCCACTATCTCGTTGCCTATCCCTTCATCATTTAATTGTACATCATCCTTACAAGATTCAGATATTGCATGCGCTGAAGAAATTGATTTCAGAATTGAAGCCAATAAAAATGATGATGAAGTGGCCCCCATGGTAACGATGTTTTGAGCTGCATTATTATCCATTTCCTGCATGAACTCTGTCATTCTGACATGTGGCACAAGAAATTGTCGCCAAACCCCTCTCTTACCTCATGCCAATGCTGAAAATCCATGTTCTCAATTGTTTCATTACATCTGCAAAATGATAATTAGCTGACCTTAAAATTATCAAGGTATATTATTTACCTTGTTAATGTGTGACCCATGTTTGAACTAAAAGCTTCATTAATCCTTGAGAATTTATTTTCTGTATAAATATAAAAGAAATATACAAAATGCCTTATGTTACACTCATTTACAACTATTCGTCACTCTAACAATTCATTAACAATTCTTCTTCGCTATTACCTTCTGAGTGAGGCGAAGAAGGTCTAAGCCGCTTGTGAGATGGTTCAAGATCTTCTGCATCTTCTATTGATGTTTCCATGGGTACTGGAGTGTGCGAATGTTCTGTACTCCTCGAGATAACTTCCGGTCTAATATCTGATTGAAGTTCGTTCTCAGACTCCGACATTGAACCAGATTCGCCTTCAGAGCTATCGCACTTATCTGGAGGGAACTTTCTCAAATACTCCTTTATGGATTCATTGGGTACTCAGTTGAGAACCTATCTATCCACCTTGTTCAGGTCCTCAACCATGGTCTTATCCTTTTCAACGGCAAACACACATGTATGCCGAAGGTAACACTCCTTCAAGACGGACCCCCTAGTGCAGTAGTCAAAAACCCACGCATCACTGTGAGGACCCCTAATCAAGTTGACGATGCTCCGTGCCGCTTGACTTGTGATGTTTGGATAATGTACATTGCTGAATACGTCACTCCCACCTATCAGTGTATCGGATGGAGGTTCAGGGCCGTTGGAGTGCAAACAGATGCCTGGCCAGTCATTTGGAAGCTTGAAATTGTTTGGCGCATTCCTAACAACCAAGTGAACAACGGTATCAATGCACTTGGGATTAGCATCGTTCATATAAAAATCCTGTCCAACGATGTCTATTCTTCTTGGCGAAGGCGAAGGCAAAAAGTATCGGTGACATTGAGCAAGAATCAAAAATAAATACCTGAAAAAGTAGGTATCAGTGAAGAGCGCAAGCATGAATTCAATAATAAATACCTTCTATGTATATGCTTGCACGGCTAAGTTTCTCCACCAGATCCTCTAGTGCCCTATCTGTCGAAAGATTTTTTGACACCCGCCGATCCATCACGAACAATTGAAACGGTTTCCTACAAGCAGTGATGTTACCCCATAAAGTCTCCGAATCTAACAACAAAATCTGTAGGGCTTGTCGTGATTCGTAGCATCCTCCTTTATAAGGTTCAATTCGGTTCTCCGCTGCTGAAGGACTGCCATAAGAGAAGGCGTCATCCCAATGTTCTCCTTTTTGGCGTTGGCGTGCAATAGATTCTTGCCTAGATCTTCCGATTGGTTCACCCATTCGACAAGCATATCATCGTTCGTCACATGCAAATATTTGCTGACCTCTTCATATGTTGAAGTCGAGGTCCAACCCAGTTTGTGGCAGTGTATTCCCAACCACTCCTTGAAATGCCTGACCGTCTTCAACTCCATTGCCTTGAGATGAAAAGGAGAGGTTGGGCTGCTGTTATTAATTTGTAGTTTGCCATCGATCACCAAATCAGCCAAGACTTCCATCTCCTCCATCGTTGTTCCATTTAAAGGCTTCAACCATGTGAGCTTGAAATCGTTGTCTACATCCTTTGTAGATTGAACAGACTTAGCCTTCGGCGTCTTACTGGGTTTCTTTGCAGACTTTTCTGAGGGCTCCCCTTCACTTGTCTGCTTCTTCTTCAGTGTTCCTTTTGAAAAGGATTCCATAATCCCCAACCATTTGGCAAAGATCCTATCTTCGGGGAAAAATCAACATCATCAGAAAGGATGTTTCCTTCCCGCCCACCTGGGCAAAATCAACTGCTGCAATTTCTTCAACTCTCTGAGGAAAAAGACAGATTAATATACCGGCGAGATAAATCCCGCCCAAACAATTTGCTTACCCGGTATTCCGCAGATTGTGTATTCCCTGCGGTAGCTCTTTGTGGTCGCTGAAGAGATTCCCACACGGCTCGCGTGTGTTTAAACTTCTCCCATATTTTGCTGTTGTAGTGGTTGGTGTCGGCAGCGTCCCATTCCGCCGATAACTTATGGTACTGCTCGATTGTGAGATTCGGCTTAGCTAAAAACGCCGATCTTTTTGTCAGCTTCTCACGGGTATGCTCGGAAAGTTTTGTTGCCATCGTTCCTTTGTTGTGTTCATCGAGAAGTCGTTGGGCTGCCGTTATTGTGTGCTGGCCACTAATGATGTAGTACTTGATAGATTTTTATTCTCCGTCTGAATCTTCATGAGTTGTTCTGGTGTTGTGATCCAGACTTTGTCAGCGCCCTTCCTTCTTTCATAGTATGGACACAAAACAGCATTATGTGGAACGGTATAAGAATTGTCGTCCTTCATCTTCTCCATGAGCTCAGCTACACGTTCCTGGTTGAGTGGCCTGTAATTGAAGTTTGGGTTGACGCTGCAATATTTAACCCTACAAGGATAAATCTTATCATCCAACATCATTTCCTTGTGACTTATTGCAGCATGAGATGCCACAGGTGCAGCTGACAAAACGATTGATGATTTTCTTTTGCGATCCGAATCAACATGTGTGATCCCCGACTGCAGCTGTTCTAGTGTTCTCGGCACACTCTTCCAGCTCCCGAAGCTTCCTAAGCAAATTGAACGTGATCTGTAGAGAACCTGAGACCGAGCCACCCTCTCAATCTCCATTATGATGTCGCTGTGTTCTTCTTCAATGTGAAGAGGGAAGATTGCTCACTTGCTGATTTTTGTATTGTGAAGCAATATCTCCTGACAATACACCTACTCGATGAGTCTGAAGATTTCGAAGTAGACATCCAGATGGATCCCCTCCATAGATGGGCTTTCGTTGAGTTGAAGAAGAACTCCAAGGTCAACATCATTAGTGAACACGTGAACGTCATTATCCACAAGTCGACAAAACCACCCGAAATTAATGTTGTAACTGACGACCTCTGGATCCGAGAACGTGACATTGGATGGAACAAGGCATATTGTCGAGCATCGTCCAATCTGGGTTCGCAGCCTGCTTTCGGGTGCTTGACTAGCGAATCTACTTTCCATTGTTTTGCTTGTCCATGAGATGTGACAGAGGTTAATTTGACAGCAACCATGGTTGCTCCAATGCGCTTCCCATTTATCTTAAAATATGGCCAAGTTGATTCCAGAATCCCCCTGCCCATCTCTTCTCCTGCTCTTGTCTTTAATGTCACCTCAATTCCACATCTGAATACAAAAATGATTAGTTCAAGTATCCGAGTATAACAGATTTTATTTTAATTCTTACCCAGAATTTGACGACGACTCCATACTAATGACTCGATCTCCTTGTTTGATCAAATCGTCCTTCTGCAAAATAATACACTATAATATAAATTATATAAAAACGCACACACACTTGTATAAACCCGAATATACAAAAATAATACACAGAGAGAAGTAGACGTAATTAACTGTCCGAAGCTCACATTTGTGTTAGTGCAAAAGAAAGATAACATTTCGTTTTAGAACCACCAAAATGTGAGCTCTGGACAGTTTTACATAGATTCCTAGCTTTTACTCGAAATATTATGATAAGATGATAAAAGTAAATAAAATGAGATATGCAACTTATATATACTAATACACATATATATTCACATGGAAGGTGCGGCGGGATTAATCTCGCCACCCTTCAATGCCTCCTGAAAGAGTGGGCGGATTAATCTCGCCACCTTTCTGGAGGCCTTGAACGGGAGTGCGGAATTAATCTTGCCACCCTTCTCGGTCTCAGAGAGAACTGGGCAGGATTTATTTCTCACACCCCTTCAGTGACTCCAGAAAGGAGGCGGGATTAATCTCGCCCACCATGTAAGGATGGTTAAATGAATTTCCCCACCCTTCCCAATTCTCTCCATTGGTATGTTGAAAACCTTCTACGTCTCAGACAGAAACGTTTGGATTGGTCCGACTCACCAATGGAGAAAAAAGGAAGGGTGGCGGGATTCATTCCTCCAACAGGCATTGAAGACTCGGCGGGATTAATCCCGCCGCCCAGGGCCTTCACTCGGTCCCTATGCGGCGGGATTAATCCCGCCGGACGCCAATTCCCTGCGAATCGGGCGGGATTAATCCCGCCGCCTAGGCACTTCAGGGCAGGCCAATGGCGGCGGGATAAATCCCGCCCGATTCCGCGCAGGGCATGCGTACGCGGCGGGATTAATCCCGCCTCCCAGGCCCTTCACTCGGGCCTTAGTCGGCGGGATTAATCCCGCCGAACGCCAATGCCCTGTGCGAAATCTTGCGGGATTAATCCCGCCGCCTAGGCCCTTCAGGCAGGCCAATGGCGGCGGGATAAATCCCGCCCGATTCCGCGCAGGGCATGCGTACGCGGCGGGATTAATCCCGCCGCCCAGGCCCTTCACTTCGGCCGTAGCGGCGGGATTAATCCGCTGGACGCAACCTTTCTCGTTCTCAGAGAATTGGGCGGATTTATTTCTCACACCCCTTCAGGGGCTCCGAAAAGGCGGCGGGATTAATCCCGCCCACCATGTAAGGGATGGTGAAATTAATCCCACCACCCTTCTCAGTTCCCTCCATTGGTATTTTGTAAACCTTCTCCGTCTCAGACAGAGTTAGTCGGGATTGATTCAACATACCAATGGAGGAAAAAAAGAAGGGTGGCGGGATTAATCCCGCCACCGGCAATGAAGGTTCGGAGAGATTAATCCCGGCCCTCTCGTAAATCATGCGCTCACACATATATATTGGCTGCGGCATTTTGAACAGGGATGGGTGGGGCGGGATTAATCCCGCCGCTTATATCCTGCGGAAGTGCCTGAGCGGCGGGATTAATCCCGCCGCCCTCCGCGAAGGGCATGAGCGTGGGGCGGATTAATCCCGCCGTTCATGTCCTGCGTGAATTCCCTGGGCGGCGGGATTAATCCCGCTGCCTTACGCGCAGGACATATCATGCAGGCTCTTCGGTTAGCCTTCCGTACAGGATCTTTCATGCAGGCTCTTCGGTTAGCCTCATGAGCGGCGGGATTAATCCTGCCGCCCATCCCCTGTAAATGCCCTGCGCGGAATCCACACAGGCCATTGCCGGCGAGATAAATCCCGCCGCATTCCGCGCAGGGCATGGGTGGGCGGCGGGATTAATCCCGCCGCGAGGCCCCTCACGCAGGCCATGGGCGGCGGGATTAATCCCGCCGCTCTTCGGTTTGTCCTAGAGCAGCGAGATTAATCCCGCCGCCATGGCCCAACCATATAGCGGCGGGATTAATCCCGCCGCCGAGGCCATAAACCTATAGCGGCGGGATTAATCCCGCCGCTGAGGGCTTAGCGTGTGTGCGAGAGATAAAATTAATAAATAAAAAAATTATACAGATAAAAACACACACATATATATATATATATATATATATATTATATATATATATGTATGTATGTATGTATGTATAGGAGTGTACGTGTGTGTGTAAGAGATAGATAAATAAATAAAATTATACAGTACTGGCACACATAATATATGTGTGTACATAGGTATATATATGTGTGTATATGTATATCATGTGTATGCGTGTGAGCGAAACAAATAAATCATACAATAAACAAACACACACACACACATATATATACACAGGAGTGTGCGTGTGTGTGCGAAAGATAAAACTAATAAATAAATAAAATTATACAGATAAACACACACATATATATGTGTGTATATAGATATATAACCCATAGAGAAAGAGAGAGAGTCTGTGAATATATAAGCATATATATAAACTAGTGTTGTATACTATTTGTTAATATGCATTGATTATATATATATATATATATATATATATATTATATGTAAAGCAGTGTGCGTGTGTGTGGGAGAGATAGATCAATAAAAAAAATTATATATATACTGGTACACATAATATATGTATGTATATATGTATATAGGTATATATATATGTATATGTATATTGTGTGTATGCGTGTGTGAGCGAAACAAATAAAATCATACAGATAAACAAACACACACACACATATATATACACAGGAGTGTGCGTGTGTGTGCGAGAGATAAAACTAATAAATAAATAAAATTATACAGATAATAACACACATATATATGTGTGTATATAGATATATAACCCATATGAATATATAAGCATATATATAAACTAGTGTTGTATACTATTTATTAATATGCATTGATATATTATATATATATATATATATATGTAAAGCTGTGTGTGTGTGTGTGGGAGAGTAGATCAATAAAAAAAAATTTATAGATACTGGTACACATAATATATGTACGTATATATGTATATAGGTATATATATATATGTGTATATGTATATCGTATGTATGCGTGTGTGAGCGAAACAAATAAAATCATACAGATAAACAAACACACACCCACACACACATATATATACACAGGAGTGTGCGTGTGTGTGCGAGAGATAGATCAATAAATAAAATTATACGCACACTCCTATACATATATACATACATACTACACACACACACACACACACAGATCTCACCTGTGTGCACAGCCGCCGCCGCCGATTTCACAGCCGCGCCTCTTGAAACCCTAAGAATATACCTAAACCCTAAAGGAATTATATATATTACCCTAATAGAATATTCCTTCTGAGAATATACTTAAACCCTAAAAAGAATAAAATATAGATTCGCCCTAAACGAATATTCTTTCATTATATTATTAGCGCGTGCTATGCGTGGGTGTATCACATACACCCCAAAAATATAAATCATGCAGGGATTTAACATGTGTGTGTCCATGAGAGTGTTAAAGTTTCATGTGTATCAATACATACATACACATTGCATATATTAATACACATAATATATACATACACACGTGTATACACACAGACATACATACATATTACATGGGTTTAGGGTTTGGGGTTTAGGGTTTTGGATTTAGGATGGATCATGCATGGTGTGTATGTATGAGAGAAGAGAGTGTTGAAAAATTATTTTTGTACACATTGCATATATTAGTACACATATATACTTACACATATTATACACAGATATACATACATAGTATATGAGAGAAGAGAGACAGTACATATTATGGATCATGCATGGTGTGTATTATACACACAGACATACATACATATTAGTACATAATATTAAAGAGACCGAGTACATATTATAGATCATGCATGGTGTGTATGTTTGAGAGAAGAG
The DNA here is from genome assembly GCA_003024785.1 of Selaginella tamariscina. Taxonomy (NCBI): domain Eukaryota; kingdom Viridiplantae; phylum Streptophyta; class Lycopodiopsida; order Selaginellales; family Selaginellaceae; genus Selaginella; species Selaginella tamariscina. The sequence continues at coordinate 102,454 of PUQB01000702.1, forward strand.
AGACAGTACATATTAACATGGATCATGCATGGTGTGTATGTATGAGAGAAGAGAGAAAGTACACATATATACATACAGAGTACACATATATACATACACACGTGTATACACACAGACATACATACATATTACATGAGTAAATTCATTGTGTTACATATTAGGGTTTAGGGTTTAGGGTTTAGGATGGATCATGCATGGTGTGAAGAGAGAGTGTTGAAAAATTATTTTTGTACACACATGTATACACAGGGTTTAGGGTTAGGGTTTGCTCCCAACAAGCTTAATATAAATATTACACATGTAAATTCAATGTGTTACATACAACAGATTGAGTACATATATCATACATGCGTTGAACATGATGTTTTCAATAAAGAAGCAACATATTTCTTCAGTTTGGTTTAGGGTTGTGCATGTGTGTGCATATGTGTTTTTGTAATTCTTGTAATGCGTGTGTAAATTTATGATTGTGTTTATATATGTGTGCAAAACAAACATCGAATAATTAAGAAAATAATATTAATAAACACACTATGAACATATTTTAAATTATACATAATAATATATGATTTTATCTAATATATAGCCATATATAGTTTTAATAATATATATTAATTTAATATTGATAAAAAGGTTTAACATTGAAATATTCTTGAAATAATAAGAAATTAATTGAGAAAATCCCATTAATATATACAAATGTAAATTAAGTACTCAAATAATTAACTAAATTAATTATCATAATCATGTTTAATATTGGAATATTCTTGGAATAATAAGAAAATAATAAAGAATATCCCATTAATATAAAGAAGATTAATTACTCAAGTAATTAAGGAAATGATATTAATATACACATATGAACATATTTTAAATTATACATAATAATACATCATTTTATCTAATATATAGTCATATATAGTTTTAATAATATATATTAATTTAATATTGATAATAAGGTTTAACACAGGAATATTCTTGAAATAATAACAAATTAATTGAGAAAATCCCATTAATATATACAAATGTAGAATAATTACTGCAATAATTAAGAACAAGACTAATTTAATTATGATAATCAGGTTTAATATTAGAATATTCTTCAAATATTAATAAAATAATAAAGAATATCCCATTGATACTAGGAAATGAAAACTAAATACTCGAGTAATTAAGAAAATAATAATAATAAACAGACTATGAATATATTTTAAATGATACATAATAATATATCAATTTATTTATTGTATAAGTATATATTTATATATATATAATATAAATATACTTGAATACTAAGAATGTAGAATATAGTCTAAAATTTCGTAATATTAAACAGCTTGAATCACTTGAATAACATTAAATGCAATTTTAAAATACTCATTGGAACTGAGAGTATATATGTCAGAGTGTCGGATATTTGTGTCAACTCATCTTTTATTTTCTGTTCTTTTTAAAAAATTTGAATTTCTGACATATGTATTGTCGGTCTGACATGTAAATTTGAAAATGCATTTAATTTCCTACTCAAATTCAGATCTGGTTCTTTCTCCAGCAAGGGTTTCTTCATTTCTGTATTTTTCACTCTTTAGATCTTCTTTTTTCTTCATAGTGATCATCTCAGGAGCGAGATTAAATTGGGTGCTATTCTTTATAGGAAAGCACGGCGCCTTCAGTGCTGTTTACAAGTAAGTATTATAAACAAATTTAAAAATACTTATAAAGATTCACTCTCTTACATTCTCTCTTAAAATTACAATTTAGGGGTTTAGGAATGCATTAGGATTATAATATATTCCGTTAGGGATTTATCCCGTTTAAATATCCTTTTAACTTAATATTCTAGGTTAACCGGGGCGGCGGATTAATCCGGCCATTTCTTTTTCGCCTCTTCGAAGAGGTGGCGGGATTAATCCCGCCACCATCTCTCGGGCAATGCTTCTCCGCCACTGAAAAAGAGTGGCGGGATTAATCCCGCCGATAACCTTCTCAACTGATGAAGAGTTACCAGAATTTATTAGAAAGAGTTGTCGGCGGGATTAATCCTGCCAACCATTTTAGGAGGCAGGGAAGGGGTGGCGGGATTAATCTCGCACCACTTCCCTGTTTTAAGGATTTGGGGACAGGATTTATCCCGAGATCTCTTTGAAATCATAGTTTTGGAGAGAGTTATGTGCGGGTTTAATCCCGCCACCCATTCCCCGTCGTAAGAATTGTGGCGGGATTAATCCCGCCTTGGACTCCCTCCGACAAGGAAGAGCTGGCGGGATTAATCCCGCCGACTCTCTCCAAAGGGGTTGAGTCGGCGGCGGGATTAATCCCGCCGACCGTTCCTCGTCGGAGGGATTCGTGGGCGGGATTAATCCCGCCCATCAGTTGTATTAATCAAACATGAGATATTATCTCTAAACATAATTATGTATTATTTCATATGCATATTATTAAGTAACCGTAATTCAGATTTCTTAGAAATATTGCATAAACAGATATCATAAATAATACAATTATTTATGTGCAGGATAATATGTTTAATACTAAAGATAAAGTATGTCTTCTTCGGAACAACGAGATAGTTGGCACTGGAACTGTGGAAGTTCGAGATAATAATGCATCATGTCACAATATTGCCCAAGGATCTTATGTGTACGTATGGGTGAACACCATTTACAAGCATGTTGAGGTTCTGGGAATGGAATTTGAGGAGGGTTCTCATGTATTGTGGAATTTGGATGAAGTCAAGGCTGACACAGAATATGCAGAGTCACAAACAAATAATAGCACGAGTTTACCAGATGATGGCTTGCCCGCTGTGATGGATGAGGTGATTCTCTTTCTTCGTGAGATTGAAGTCGGAAGAGGCATCATCACAGCTATAAATCCAATGGAAGCAGTGTCAGAAGAGAAACTAGGGTCCGACTTCGTGGGTGTAGTTGTGACAGAGGTTTCACCTAATGGCACATTGTATCCTGGATCCCTCGTGAGGTGGCGAACATCTGAATTAAGACGGCAAGATGGTTCAACATATTCTGGGTTGGATTTCAATAATAACAACCCGGAAGAACAACTCATATTTGAAGAGGTTCCTTGCATTGGTCCTATTGTAAGAAAAAGGCGATTCATGGGTTGTAGATCTTCCCCTGCAAGTTTCAGCAAGAGGGTAAAGATGGATCCTACATCTTCCGAAAGTGTTACGAGCATTTCCACGATTGACTGTTGCAAGAAGAAGTGTTGTCAGATGGCAGACCGGAATGAAATTACCCAATGTAGACATGTCTTTGTATGCTCACCCAAAAGCAAAGGCATGAGATTGTATATGCTGCACTAACTGGGTGTATTGATGGAATGGCCTCGGACACAGGTTATCAGAGTACATCCATGGTATTTAATAAGGTGGCCATCTGCTTCAAAGCTTGGTACAGTATATACGGGATCCCAAAGACCACGTTCTACCATCGGAGGGATGAGTGGCTAGATGGAGCGCGAACCTCAGTTCATGGGAACACTCGCTTGGTCAAAACCCGCTCTCACATCATGGCAGCCATAGAGATACTCAAGGCTTTTGTGGAAGCAAATGCAGACAGGATGCCTCACAAATGCCGAACCACAAATGCAGGGGTCAGGGAAAATCTCAAGGTTTTGCCTTCAATCTACACTCAATTGAAGCTGTGTGAACATGTGAACAAGTGCCTCAGTTTGATGGGGCTCCAAGCAATCTGCACTGGTACCTTCAACAACATATGGAATACTCATTTTAAGGATGTGGAGATTGCAAAACACTCTAGCTTTTCCAAGTGTGACACTTGTACATCATTGAAGGCTGCAGAGGCTTGTGCAAAAACCTTGGTGGAGATCACTGCCATTCAAAAGAAGATGGAGGCCCACATGATTGCACAACAAACTTGCCGGTCTCAGTACTATGCACACCGCATGCTTTCTGTGTCACACCCATCAGAGTACCTGTGCTTGATCCATGACAAGATGGATCATTCAAAGACCAGCATTCCAAAGCTCTTTGCAACACAAAGTGCCTTGGAAATGTCATGAAACTTCCAATTTCATTGACAGGTGTGCTAACACATGGACACAGTTGTGAGTCATATGGACACTTTTCACTTCCACATTGGTCTAGCGACTCCAATTTCACTATTGGGTCGTTAGCCATGTGTTTTCAGAAACCTTGAAGCCCACTCACAACAAGTCCTATCAGTGATCTCAAAGTGAAGAAACAACACCTTCAACCTTTACATAATGCTCTCATGAACACGTCTGCACTTGAGGCTACTTGGGAATATAAGAGGCATTGTCAACAGCCTGCACAAAAAACAGATGGCCCTGTTGAGAGTTCTGGTTCAGTGGAGGGATCTAGCTCAAATAGTGTACATGTGTCCTCAACATCAAATAAGCTTCCTCGTCATTTGCTTTTACAGATGGATAATTGTGCAGGCAAGAACAAAAATAGGTAAATCATTTTACTTAAGGGTTTCTCAAGCTCATACTTACTTTTATTTTCTAGATATGTGCTAGCATACTTGTCAATGCTTGTTGCCAAAGGTGTGTTTGAAACAATCACGCTCAGTTTCCTTATGGTTGGTCACACTCATGAAGATATTGATGCGTTCTTCAGCAAGGTCTCCAACTCTACAAAAAGGACAAGTGCACTTACTTTACCGCATATGATGAATCTTTTTGAAAATTGCATCTCCAAAAAAAGTTGTGCTTTGCTTGTGACTGAGGTGCCAGACTTCAAAAAATTTCTCAAGGAGTATATAAAAGAAGGGAGTGATTCTTTAGTTGGTCACCTTGTGCCGCTACAATTCTTTTTCTCCATACGAGATGGTATACCTATTATGCAGTACAAGTTACGGCCATCAGAGCAGGAGTGGTTACCGAAAGAGGGCTTAATGCTCTTCAAAAGTGGAGAGGATGGAAAGCCACTTCTCCCAGAAGGACAACCAGACCCTATTCCATTGAGTGCCCAGCTCAAGGAACAAGAGGTTATTATTGATGGCATCAAAAAATATGTGGCATGGGTTCAAAAATCGATGCCAAAGAATTCTGATAAGGCAACTAGTTACTCAGAACTATATAAGCATGTGGTCGACTATTGGGAGACTGTTGTTCGAGAGTTGGAAGGGCCTACTGTCACAAGTACAGAATTGCAACACCCTTTCTGGCCTAAAACAAGGTGGCGAGAGGAGATTGAAATGACATCACTGAGCATAGACGACATAGAAGCCAGTAGTGATGTGGAAGTGCAAACCCCACACTTTGTTGAACAAAGGAACCAAAAACCTAAAGCATACTTTGATTATTGCCAGGATCTTCAAAAACTAATGATGGTTCTCATTACTCCATATGCGTCATATAATCAGCCTATTTGGATGGGTCAAATTATCGACACACCTGAAGTAATCACAAAAATAGTATTGTTAAGGTTGCATGGTTCAAACCACAAAAAGGCGACATGAGAAGGAGAGCGAAAGATATAATGGATGCCTAGAGAAAACATGGTCTCCCAATCAAAAAGACCCAGCATGTTTTATAAATGTTAAATCCATTCGATATGGGTGGATGTCAAGAAGCGTTGATAAAGTCACGATTAACAAAACTGCAAGGGAATGTATGTTTTCTGAAGCTTAAAGCAATTACAAAATTATAAAATATCATATATTTAATATTCATAATTATTATAAACTCTTTAATAATAGTACCAAATTGTATACTTAACTATATAAATTTAAAAAATGATATGGAAGATTGACTATATTATTATAGGATTTTATATATATATTATTACTACTACAAATTTTTAATTAATAATGTTATATTTAAATATTAATATTTAATAACAACATCAATATTTATATAATGTACCTCTTATGCTCTTCCTTAATTGTTATATTAGGCAATATATTATATAATTTAATACCTTCTACTTTTATAATGTTATTAATTTTTGTTCAATGAATGCTATAATTTATTAAAGGGTAGAATACAAAATAGAATATTCTAAAGAATATTCTATTTTCAAACATATATTCTAAAGAATATTCCTTTAATATTAGAAAATGCTAATTAAATAGCTAAAATTGCTAATTATTAGGAAATGGGACTATAGCCATGCCCATTTTAGTTATAACTTACATAAGGAGAAATGTGTGTGTGAGAGATGTGTAATATAATATGTTTGAAAAATATTATAATAAAATGGAAATTGGTATTAACTTTTAGAGTTACAAGGTAAATCATTTTTATATATAAGAAATCTATAATTTTTTAACTGGTTGAATTATGGTTAGGATAAATCATTATATATTGAATATATTGAATCAATTAACTTTTTAGAGAAGCTTTAATGTAGTATTAATCAGAGAAAATGCATAATTAATGCCATATATATATAGAGAGAGAGACACACACACACACATACATATTTATCAATCATTGTTTAATCGTATTGTAAGCATTGTAGAAATCTACATATTTAATTTAAAATGACTAGCTCAAAGAGGATATTTTCATCTATATTACAAAATCGAATTTGTTTGTCATTATTTTTCCCACGTAAGATTGGATATCCTGACCCTAATTTAATTAAACAAAAAAAGTTGTCACAAACTTTTGTTTGTTACAATAAATTTATTTAACAATTATTTGTCCACGTCAATTATTATAGCAATTTTAATAATCCTATTATAAATTGTATCACTCAAATTTTTATTTCAATTTGCTGCATTTGCAATTAAATTTTATTGATGAAAAATAAGTTAGAGTGTATAAATTTCATAGACCAGTATCTCATTATATAATATAATTATTTTAATTACATATATATAATACACAAAATGTAACGAAATCTATGAATGTATGTCTCCTTAGTTACCTCGTCAAACTTGGGTTTCTTATTCAAGTTTATGTTTGTTTAGAGTTTTGTGTTTTTACTTTCTTAAAGGGTTTACTCTTGTGTAAATCTTATGAATATGTTAGCATGTTTACTTTAACTTGCATTTAATACATCTTCATCATATTCATACACCACGTGGCTTTTGCTTATGCATGCATTTGTATATGCAGTTGCCAATGTGTTTTTATATTTTTTTTCTCAAAGAGTTTAAACTTGTGTAAATTTATGAATATGTTTAACATGTTTACTTTAACCTGCAGTTAATACATTTTCATGGGATTCATACACCACGTGGCATTTGTTTACGAATGCACGTGTATAGGTGATTGCCGTCCGATCGTCTTTTCAGATTATGCAATTAATGTAATCCCCTTCTTAGTTTCCTTCTTTTCCCCCAATTTAGAGTCAATCTTATTTCCTTCTTTGCTTTCGATTTATATAGATAGATACATAGTTTGTGTGTATACAGTTGTATAGTAGGTTTTTGTAACGAATTCGTCAAGCTCAAAGACGCCAAACAAGCGGCAGCCGAAAGAGGTATGGAGGCAATTACTGAAAAGACTACATCTCAATCCCAAACTACGGTAAACGGATTGTGTGTGTCATATGTGCGTGTATGAGAGAGAGAGAACGGATTGCCACACAAACACAAACGTATTTAATTAGTTCATATTTGAGCAGATGTACAAGGAGCTGCTCCACCAGATGGCACAGAAAACTCATGGGCAGCACCACACTATGAATATGTAGTGGATGGACCTCCACAGAAACTACGTTACAAAGCTACTGTTGAAGTGGATGGAACCAAATACCCATCAGACCCTGGTATACACTTATATATTATATATATTATACACACACACACACGCGCACACATGTATAGTTTGTGTGTATACATATAATATAATATGACATGGTTCCGGTGTTTGTCTTATATACTATGTAACAGTAGGAATAGGATTCATCAAGCTCAAAGACGCTAATCAAGATGCAGCCAGGAGAGCCGTGCAAGAAATTAGTGCGAAAAATGGATCTCATGCACAATATATGGTAAATAGAGTGAGTGTGTGTGGGAGAGAGAGAGATTGTTCTAACACTATATGCGGTTTTACAGGGAGGGTTTAGTTAAAAGTAGATTGCAGAACTACACAACGAGGAATCATCTCGAGTTTCCAGTGTATACATGCCAACGAGTTGTGGGGAGAAGAGGTGACCCTCCTGTATATGTTGCTAAAGTGGAGGTGAATAGAGAGACATATTGGGGAAGCTTTGCACCAACCCCAAAAGAAGCCAAGGTCAAGGCAGCAGAAGTTGCTATAACTGCCCTAGAAGGATCTCATGAAGGTAAGTTCTAGGTGCATATGTGTATGCATGTTTATACCTACTATTTCAATTTGATATGCATTGTAATCTCGTTTCTTAGTAATGCAACTTTGTTACAGAACACATATATCTAAGGCCACATAGCACATACAATATGTTGTAGGCGTATGTGTGTTTATCTTAAGTATATTACATACTCCTTATATATCTTTAGAAGTAAAAAACTTGCATGCACGATGTGAGAGTGCATTTCTCTTATTGCATATGTATCATACATATATCATATGCATGTTGCTAAGTTTTCTTCATGTGTTTTAATTAGTTATTCCGGTGGGAGCAAGAGAAGCTACTCAGGACAACAATGCAAACTCTAACACAGTCCATGTAAACAACGACAATGGAGCGAACAAAAAGAGGAAACGCGAAGGAGGTATGTGCTTAATAATGTAAACCCAACGCTAGACAAATATAGGATATAGCGTTTAAAATTGAATTGTGACACTTGTGAGTTTGCTAAACATATTATAGATGCTGTATATTTCAAATGCATACGTGAGTAGGTGTGTAATGCACACTCGCCTTAGGTTAGTGAATAGGTTTATAACGCACACATGCTTTATTTGTAGGTGCTGTGGAACATGATAGGAATGGAAGAGACTTTGACAATGCTAGACGAGAAAGACCTCATCCACCTCCACACTTTGCTCCTCAAGTGCCATCTGCACCAAATGCTCCGACTCCCTTCACTCATCAAGCTCCCTATCCTTATACTCCTACGCTGCCATATGATTATCACCACTATTCACATCGTCGTGCTTCAAATGCTCAGCAATATGCTTCCGGCCATTCATCATATGGTTACTATTATTCTCATGTTTTCCAGCCACGAGCACCCCCACATCACTGTTCACCATCTCCTCGCTCATCCAATCACTTTCCAATCCGCCGTTCACCATTTTCTCATCCATCCCGTCGGTTTTCAAGCGGTTCTCATCATCGTTTACCAACACACGCATACGATCGTTCACCATCTCACTCAAGGCGTCCTTCAATCCGTTTGCATCATCAACCAGCACGCTCATACAATCGTTCACCACCTCACTCCTAAATTGTTCCTCTTAGCTTTAGCTTTGTGTGTGTGTGTTTGAGTTAGTATTTGTCTTGTGCCTTAGATTGGGATTTAAGAATGGTGTAGAGTAGAGCATTTCAAGTAAAGAAAGTGTTTGCCAATCCAAATGTTCAAGATTACAATGCTCTATATATATTTGATATATGTTATAAACCAATTAGGTTTTACCTAGAATTTAAGATAGGTCTTAGCCCTAAGATAAAGTTCCATTAAAGTAAACTCGTTAGTATATTTAATTAAAATTATGCTCATGAGTTACGACAGTATAAAATTAAGTCCAAAGTATATGATTTTATACATTTTATGAGTGTCACTAAGGATTAAAAAATTATAAATTTATGGAATGCTAAATAGTTATGAGATTAACTTCCACATAGGAATGTATGCACAAAGAGAGAACAAGAACACATGCGCGCACACACACAAGGAGAAATGTGTGTGTGAGAGATGTGTAATATAATATGTTTAAAAATATTATAATAAAATGGAAATTGGTATTAACTTTTAGAGTTACAAGGTAAATCATTTTTATATATAAGAAATCTATAATTTTTAACTGGTTGAATTATGGTTAGGATAAATCATTATATATTGAATATATTGAATCAATTAACTTTTTAGAGAAGCTTTAATGAGTATTAATCAGAGAAAATGCATAATTAATGCTATATATATATATATAGAGAGAGAGAGAGACACACACACCACATACATATTTATCAATCATTGTTTTAATCGTATTGTAGCATTTGTAGAAATCTACATATTTAATTTAAAATGACTAGCTCAAAGAGGATATTTTTCATCTATATTACAAAATCGAATTTGCTTGTCATTATTTTCCCGCGTAAGATTGGATATCCTGACCTAATTTATTAAACAAAAAAAGTTGTCACAAACTTTTGTTTGTTACAATAAATTTATTTAACAATTATTTGTCCACGTCAATTATTATAGCAATTTTAATAATCCTATTATAAATTGTATCACTCAAATTTTATTTCAATTTGCTGCATTTGCAATTAAATTTTATTGATGAAAAATAAGTTAGAGTGTATAAATTTCATAGACCAGTATCTCATTAATAATATAATTATTTTAATTACATATATATAATACACAAAATGTAACGAAATCTATGAATGTATGTCTCCTTAATTACCTCGTCAAACTTGGGTTTCTTATTCAAGTTTATGTTTGTTTAGAGTTTTGTGTTTTTACTTTCTTAGAGGGTTTACTCTTGTGTAAATCTTATGAATATGTCTAGCATGTTTACTTTAACTTGCATTTAATACATCTTCATCATATTCATACACCACGTGGCTTTTGCTTATGCATGCATTTGTATATGCGGTTGCCAATGTGTTTTTATATTTTTTTCTCAAAGAGTTTAAACTTGTGTAAATTTATGAATATGTTTAACATGTTTACTTTAACCTGCAGTTAATACATTTCATGGGATTCATACACCACGTGGCATTTGTTTACGAATGCACGTGCATAGGTGATTGCCGTCCGATCGTCTTTTCAGATTAGCAACGTTAAGTAAGAAAATCCTATAAACTAATCGTAATAGTGGTTGCCACTGACACCCATAAATAAGGGTTAATAGGAATAAGATAGTGAAAAATAGAAAACAAATTAGACTTCAGAATGTTGAGAATGGGTAAGGATGGCAAGGTATGTAGCAAGCAATAGTATTACGGATCCCGTCGCAATACTGAGAAATGAAAAGTATTACATTAAAGCAGAAAGACGAGTTAAGAGATAGTCGTGTAAAGAGTGAAAGGAAACTTATATTATGTCCGCACATGGCACATAGTACAAATTATAGTATACTCGGGATACCTTTCTAGTCCTAGTCTGGTCTATTTATACTCGTACTCTTGGTCCCGTAGTAGCAGTTATAGTAACTACCTCTTAGCCTATCCATTTAGTTACTGTAACTCCTTATCCTTATCCAAGTATGCCATACTCCACCTTACATTGTATTACGGTAGTGACTCACCCGTATTATGTTAATGACTTGTACTCCGATATATCCATCTTACTCTCGATTTTTCACAATATATACTGTTTTGGTGTTTTTCCCATTATATTTGCCCATGAAAAAACATAACAAGGAATCATCTAAATGTCTATTACAATCCTAACATCCCCCAGACTGGAAGTGTTGCATCGCCTTGATGCAACCTTACAATGTCCCCATTGTTCTGCAGAAAGATGCGATGAAGGCCTTGAGCTTGTGGTTCTCTTCACGTTTCCTCTGTGTCATATGTGGTTGTGGCTGTTGTTGGTTGAAATCGCTCAGCTTGTTATGGATTTGCGTACTTGCTCAACTTGTGTATGCACGTGTTCATGAGTACTTGTGTTGTTTGTGCAAACGTCGCGTGATGTTCGAGTGCTCTTGGAGTTGTTTGTTAATGGCATTACAGTGGTCATGGAGTTGTTGAGTGAGAGTTGCTTCTCCTCGTTGAACTGCTACTTGTTGTATGAGGGAATCGACAACACTCCGAAGATGTGAAAGCTGACCTTCGAGAGTAGTATCATTTGTTGGGTCTTGCGGTGGTAATCCGGGTGAAGCAGTTTGATCACGCGTGCGCTTATAACCCCTGGGTGTGTCCCGCTCCTGACGATCTGAAGCGTGATGCCCCATTTGTTGTAGTTGTGAATAGGGCTCTTTCTCCTTCCCTTTATTGTGAATGTCATTTTTGGCTTATTGTCCAGGTGTGAGTAAGGGCGAATGCGGTTCTTGATGTGTTTGCTATATAGCTAGATTTCGTACTTACTCTGTTGTAGTTCCTACCTGTGGTGCTATGATGTGAGGAGTACCTGTGGTAGTTTGAGGATGAGCTGATGATGGTGATGGCATTACGGTGTCTCCCATATGGATGTTGTCTAATGGTGCTGAGTCTCCACACTCCATGTGTGCTACGGAGGTTGGTGCTATAGGTTGGTTGCGATCTCCCGTATGGATTGATCTGGTGGTGTTGTGTCTTCACATTCCATGTGTGCTGTGGAAGTTGAAGCCGTGGGCTTGTTACGCGTCCTTCAAAGGTCTCCCCATGGTAATGGTCTCCTTTGTAGGACTTGATCATCTTCTTCCTTGTCCTCTACAAATTGGAGTGTCACTACGGGTGAGCATGGTCATTTCTTCGGCTTTGTTAGTAGTGGTGCATTCAAATCACAAGTGTCGAAAACATTGTCTGGGTACTGTGAAGTGAGACCTAACCAAAACCCCATCCTTGTCATGAATATGGTGTACCTGTTGGTGCTAAATTTGCGTGCATAATATTGAGGCTGTTAGAATGTAATGAAGCACCGGAAATATGGTTGTCTCCTTATCCTTGCTTTTGGGATTGTGTAGAGTTTGCAGCTCACGTTGCAATCCCACTACGACTAGCTCCCCTAATCCAGTTTGTGTCCCTGTTTAGATATATGATAGACGTACCCGATTTCCTTATTGAAACCTGCTGGAGTTTTGCGCAAGGCAAATGCGGTGGTGATAGCCTTGATGCGGTTCCCGTAAAACAGACGTTGGTGCTGCATTAGCAGTCCTCTATTTTTGGAGAAACTTGTCGTAGTTGTCGGTGAAGGCTTGTATGTATGTGTAGACTTGTGGAATTGGGTCAAAAGAAGTGTCTGGATCTGGGAATTCAAACACATCCTTAATGAGCTTACTTGTGAAAGTGAATGCCCTGCTGTGTAGTTGTAAGGCCTTGAGTTGTGGTGCATAAGCCTTAATCGCCTGATCGACTAAGTGCTCACCATGTTGATCCAATCGTTTGTGAACAAATGTGTCGAAGTATTTCTCCAACTGCATTCGCTGTATCCATTCCTATATATCCGAAATGAGTGTTGGCGTTGGGCAAGCAACGCAGTACAAGACTGGCGAGATTGGTGCTGTTGGTTCGGACTGGGATGCGGAATTCAGTGATGTAGCAAAAGTGCTCGTTGTGTTGTGAATTCCTCCTCCATAGATTTGTTTAGTGAATGGCATATGAAAGAAGGAAATTGAGAAGGAACTAAGAAGAAGAAAAACAAGGAAAAAGTGGAAAACCCTAGTGTGTGTTTTTAGTTGTGTGGCACTGCTATTTTATGCTTGTAACATTTATGGCATGTCAGCATTTTTTGGGTAGTCCACGTGTCGATATCTGATTTGCTTGACATGTGAACACCTTGGTTTTCAGTAGATTTAACAAAGAATATCTCATCATTGGATATTGTGTTTCTTAGATTTCCCCACTTGTTGGACTTCGTATCTCCCTCGTGTGAATGATCCTGTTGATGTTTCCAGAAGATTTTGCTTACGTCTACCCGCCATATCGACACGTGTTTTTCCATGTTTTGTCCTGGCATATTGTTGAGATTATGTTCCGGGTTGTTGTTCAATTTGTGTTTGCTCTTGCTGTGTAATTCGTGTTCTAGCTGGTTGTGAGGCGTATTGCGGGTCGTTGTCAAGGTCATCCTTTGGCTTGTTGGAGGTATATTTTCGTATGCGAATTTGCATTTGTGGTAAGTAGGACTCGCGTTGCATCATCCATAAGAGTGACGGCATTGTTAGCTCGTATATCCGTAATAATGTACGGTCCGTACCATTTAGACTTGAACTTATGGCTGATGGGTCGAGATTTCCTCGATAATGCCATACCATTTGTCCAACCGGGAATATGGGTCGTTGTTGTACTCTTCAGAGTTGATCGTGCCATGCCTTAGTACGTGTTTGTAATGCTTGTATGTTGAAGACTGCTTGCTGTCTTTTCTCATCGAGCTTTTGAGCTGTAGTAATTGTTGTCTAACTTGTTCAGGTTCCCCAATATCATATTTGAGTGACATCCATAATGATGGTATGATATATTTTGTCACAACCTTTCCCTCTCCCCTTATGCCAACTAGGCAAAGGGCCAATTGGTGTTTATGAAAGGGCCCCTGGTCGTGATGACCCATGTCTGCTTAGGTCTTTTACCCACATATCCACAATTTTTACCTAGGTAGTCAACCCACCAAGTTAGAACTATGACACTCTCCACCCATTTGAGAAAACGGATGCCCTCATCCACATACTCAAGGGGTTGCTACTATGCCTTCCTCCAGAAGGTGCAGCCAGAGGCGTTTCTACTCATGCCTTCCTACTAAAAGGTGCAACCAGAGGCGTTTCTACTCAAGCTTGGCTCTACTTATGCTTGACTCACACCCAGCTCGCTGGCTATACTCGCATCACATGTCAATCGGGCCAGAGGCGATCACAGAGCCGCTTGGCTATACACATGTGATCGAGGGGTTTTTAGGCAAGGACAAGTGCGCCAACCTTAGTGGTGTGAGCTTTACTCAAAGTTCATCCCCTGATGAGAATTGAACCCGGGATCGTTCAACAACTCTTTCAAAAGAAGTTTCTATCGCACTACATAGACCCATACAAGGTGGTGAAGCAAGTAGGGAAAGTGGCTTATGGGTTAGATCTTCCTCCAAAGTTGGGAATAATACACAATGTGTTTCATGTCAACTTGCTCGAGCCATTCCACAAGGATGAGAAACATCCACATAGATACCATAGTTTACGTCCGCCTCCAGAGTTAGTTGGTGAGGAGAAAGAATTGAAGTTGAGGCGATATTAAAGGGGCGAAACATTCATGGATGGTAAAAACGTAAACGTGAATATCTTATTAAGTGGAAAGGGTACCTGGCATGCGAGTCGACATGGGAAACCATTGGAGAATCTGTAGAACGCGATGGAGTTGGTGAATGAGTTTGAGGTGAGGATTAAGAAATAAAGTTATTTCTTCTTAACCTAGGGGCCGACAGACACATTAACTAGAGGCCTCCAATATAAATTCTAGTTAACTAAAAGAAATTAATTAACAGTTGTCTGTTTCAGATGACAGACTGCAAAAGGTCTCCAAATGACTTCTTGTCACAGGTGGTGCCTCCGGTAGCTGAGTTCTCGCTTAGTGAACGACGGTTAAAGTATTTGGCTTCGCGTAATGCAAGAGGGTAATAAAAACTTTGAACTTTTTGCTGACTCCACATAGAGTGATTAATGTTAGTTTTCAGTTAATTTTTCCTAACCTAGTCTAGTCTTGGAGTTAGACGTTAACGAGGACATTGACATTTTCAAAGGTGAGGAATGTGTCATAGTTTTTACTATGACTCGACCATTTACTTTGGGGTTTGAATGTTGTTACTTACCAAGTTGTGTGACGAACCCTAGATGTAGTAGGAAACAAGCCCATTTAGTGCACTTGGGTATTTAGTGATGGTCCAGCCGGGTGTCATTAGGTATTTGTAGGAAACTCTAGGCGAAGCTAGAACTTACCTTCTAGAAATTTGACGTTCCAGGTTAGGGTTCTTCGCAAAATATAGCTTGTCAAAATAAGGTTTAGGGACACCCTAGGGTTAGGTCAACCCTAGGGTTGCTCAGTGAGTAAGTGGGCTGGCATGGAAATGCCAGCCCTTAGAGAAAATGGTTGTCCTAACCTAACCCTAAACCTAACCCCTAGGGGTTTAGGGCAACCCTAGGGTTGACCTAACCCTAGGGGTGTCCCTAACCTTATTTTGACAAGCTATATTTTGTGAAGAACCCTAACCTGGAACGTCAAATTTCTAGAAGGTAAGTTCTAGCTTCACCTAGAGTTTCCTATAAATACTAATGACACCTGGCTGGACCATTACTAAATACCCAAGTGCACTAAATGGGCCTGTTTCCTACTACATCTAGGGTTCGTCACACAACTCGGTAAGTAACAACAGTCAAACCCAAAGTAAAGGGTCGAGTCATAGTAAAAACTATGACACATTCCTCACCTTTGAAAATGTCAACGTCCTCGTTAACGTCTAACTCCAAGACTAGACTAAGTTAGGAAAAATTAACTGAAAACTAACACTAATCACTCTATGTGGAGTCAGCAAAAAGTTCACAAGTTTTTTATTACCCCCCTTGCATTACACAAAGCCAAATACTTTAGAATCGTCGTTCACTAAGCGAGAACTCAGCTGCTGGAGGCACCACCTGTGACAAGAAGTCATTTGGAGACCTTTGCACGTCTGCAAAGTCTGTCACCCGACACAGACAACATGTTAGTTAATTTCTTCTAGTTAACTTAGAATTTATATTGGAGGCCTCTAGTTAATGTAGTCTGTCGGCCCCTAGGTTAAAAAGAAATAACTTTATTTCTTAATCCTTGCCTCAAACTCATTCACCAACTCCATCGCGTTCTGCTAATTCTCCAATGGTTCCCATGTTGACTCGCATGCTAGGTACCCTTTCCACTTAATAAGATATTCACGTTTACGTTTTCGTCGTCCATGAATGTTTTGCCCCTTTAATATCGCCTCAACTTCAAATTCTTTCTCCTCACCAATAACTTTGGAGGCGGACGTAAACTATGATATCTATGTGGATGTTTTTTCATCCTTGTGGAATGGCTCGAGCAAGTTGACATGAAACACATTGTGTATTATTCCCAACTCTGGAGGAAGATCTAACCCATAAGCCACTTTCCTTACTCGCTTCACCACCTTGTATGGGCCTATGTAATGCGATAGAAACTTCTTCAAAGAGTCGTTGGAACTTTCAGGTTTTTTGGTACTCAACAGTACCATATCCCCATCCTGATACTTACATCCCGTCGATGCTTATTGTACTGCTGACAATACCTTTTTTGTACTGCAGCCATTGCTTGACGAGCAGCTTCTCATGTCCGATACAACTGTGCAGTGAACTCTGCTACAGAGGGAACTCGATTGACATCGTCTTTTGGTAACATTATACTT